>JBCEWC010010595.1:0-17491 GCA_038996855.1 Solanum aculeatissimum | reverse complement strand
TGTTCCTTCCATGAAGACAACATTACTCTTCACATTTCCCTGGAATATTTTGGGTTTGGTAAACTTGAAGTCACTGCGAAAGATTATTATCCTTCACTGCGAAAGCCTATTATTCTATAGCATTTTTCCACATAATGTCCAGGTTTCTTACAGTTTGAGCAAACCAAATTGGCTTTCTTCTGTTTGAATTCATAACATCCAGATTTCTGACCATTATTTCTTCCTCTTATGAACCTTGTCATGCAATTTATCTGACTTCTTGCTTTTGTAGATGGAGTGCGAGGGGAGAAAAACAAGTTGCTCCATCCCTCCATATGTTGTATCTCCTAGTTCTAAGCTTGCCTTAATGCGAGATCTGGTTCTTGGCACCTCAACTTTTACTGGTGATTGTGAAACTTTTTGTTGGCTGTTATAGGTTAGTCCTTGCACAGGTTTTTTGCTCCAAAATTTGTCTTTTTTCTTTTGTGTACATATTACAGCTATGTACTTCTAATATCATTGCTCTGCATCTAGAGATGATAGACATTGTGGTTACTGTTAATTTTCCTTGTCCTGACTCGAATCAAAGGAATTTGTTGCTTGTCTATATTAACTAATTTCCTTCCTTTGCTTGGCAAATCCATGAAATTTGTGATACTATTGTTTAACCTCTGAGTTGATAGCTGTATTAGCAATATAATTTGCTGGCTGATTTGCTTCTCTGAATATATGATTTACTTGAACATTCATCTGCATTACTATTCTATGAATTTCTTCAATTCTATCTGTTAAATCCCATGACACCCTCTACTCTTTTCTGATCATTTTAGTCAAGCTTAATGAATATGATTCCAGTCTCACTTGACCGAAATTGTTATTCAAACAATACAACAAACCTTTACTGATTGCCAATGATTCAACCTCCATGTTACTTGCAATGCTAATATTGTTTGCTTCTGCATATAGTACATCACCTTCCAAATTTCTGACACAAAATCCATAAGTACTTTCACTAGGATTTCCTTTACTAGCACCATCGGTATTGAATTTCACCCAACCCTTATCTAGGAACTTCCATCTCACAATGTGATAGTAAAGGGTAGGCTTATAATTTTGTAGGAAATCCTGTTAGAAAATGAGATTTTTCTAGAGAGTCTTTAGTTTAATAGTTATCTTTTGAATATTTTGTTTAGTTTGAAAGGATGTTAGTCCTTATTTTATGAAACATGTTTACTAAGAAAGTACAATAGTAGTTGTATAGGTATGGTCTTTTACTTACTCGTTGAAAAACTTATATAGCTATATGTGTGTGCCCGCAGGGATATAAAAAAAATTGAATTAAAGTTTCTGCTGAACCTTTTTTTTTTTTTACCCTCAAAAGGTTTCTAAAGTCTAACAGTGGTATCAGAACCCTTTTTCTTTAGGGATCTGTGAAGGCAAAGGTTAGGTTTTTTCTTTGTTCTTTTAAGAAAGAGTTGAGCAGCAGTAATGTGGCATCCAACAGCTTCTTGGGTGCAGGCCCTCCTATGTTTACAGGAGAAAATTATCACATATGGGTGATTATCTCAAAGCTCTTAGCTTATGGGAAACAATTGAAAGTGAAGATGATCCTCTTCCACTTGGACCAAATCCAATGGTTGCACAAATGAAGATTTATGAAGATGTGAAGTCAAGGAAACCAAAGGCCCTCACATGTCTTCATTCAACACTTTCAGATGTGATTTTTACAAGAATAATAGCTTGTGAAACTCCTAAAAAGTATGAGAGAAGCTAAAAGAGGAGTTCGATGGAAGTGATAGAGTGAAGCCCAACAAACTCTTGACTCTCAAAACAGAATTTGAGTTGTTAAGGATGAAAGACGGAGACACTGTGAAAGTGTATTATGTCAAACATATAGAGATTGTGAACAAAATAAGGTTGTTTGGTGAAACCTTTCTAGATTCAAAGGTGGTGGAGAAGATGATGATAAGCTTACCAGCAAAGTTTGAGTCCAATATTTTAGCAATAGAGGAATCTTGTGATCTGAAGACTCTATCTGTAGCGGAGTTGTTCAGTAAGTTGCAAGCTCAAGAACAATGATAAAGTATAAGAGATGATGAAGTAGCTGAAGTGGCATTTCAGGCACAACATAAAGGCAAGAAGTTTGTGAAGGACAATAGAAGGATGGAAAGAGATAAAGTAGCAAAAGAAAAAACATGGAAAGAATATTAAAAGAAAGCGAAGTTTCCACCTTGCAGCCATTGTAAAAGAACCAATCATCAAGAAAAGGATTGTTGGTTCAAAGTAAAGCCATTAATTCAATGTAGATTCTGCAGAAGGATAGGTTATATTGAGAAGAACTGCGGTGTCAAGCAGAGTCAACCACAATAGCGCTATGTGCAACAGACAAATTTTGTTGAGAAGTCGGAAAAGGAAAAAGAGAACTATTAAACTAAAGACTATCTAGAAAAATATCATTTTGGCTTCTCATGAAGTATACACAACCAACTAATCCTCATGGTTCATAGACAGTCAATGTATGAGCCACATGTAACACAATGAGCTCTTGTTTCACACACTTGACAAGTCATTCAAAGCTAAAGTTAGGATGAGAAATGGAGAAACTGTAGATGCACATAGAAAGGGTTCAGTTTCCTTTCAAACTACAAAAGGTACAAAATTTATAGATGATGTATTGTATGTCCCTTCTTTAGAATGTAACTTGTTAAGTGTGGCTCAAATGATGTCCAAAGGCTATTCCTTACTTTTTAAGGGCAAACATTCTCTGGTTTTTTACTCTGAAGATAGCTTGATTGTTAAAGTAGAAATGGTGGATAAATCTTTTCATTTAGATAGGAAGTTTGAGAGTGAAAATTTTGCAAGTATGGATGAGTCATGGTTGTGGCACAATAGATATGGTCATTTTAACTATGCTCCCTTAAAGTATATGTATGAAAAGGGCTTGACTAAGGATTAGCCTAAGAATTTACCATCTAAAGAGGTCTGTGAATCATGTCAGATGGGTAAGGTACACAGGAAAACGTTTCCCAAAAATGCTACCTGGAGGACAACAGAAAAATTTGACCTACTTCACACTGATGTGTGTGGACCTATGCAAACAACAAATTTAGGGCACAATAAATATTTTGGGCTCTTTATTGATGATGTAACAAGGATGACATGGGTGTACTTTCTGAAGAACAAGTCTCAAGTATTTTTAGTTTTCAAGAAATTCAAAGCTTTCTCGAAAAGGTAGAGTGGTTGTAAGCTAAAGGCCTTGAGGTCCGACAACAATGGTGAATACATTTCAAGTGAGTTAAATAAGTATTATGAAGATATGGGGATTGATCACAAGTTGACAGTGAACTATTCACCCAAATAAAATAGAGTCTCGAAGAGGCAGAGTAGGAAAATTGTTGAAATGGCTAGATGTTTGTTGCTTGAAAAGACACTACCACAAAGCTTTTGGGTTGAGGCTGTTTCTACTTTAGTGTATCTGTTAAATAGGCTTCCAGCTAAAGTTGTGGATGAAAGGAATCCTATTGAGGCATGGAGTGGAATACAGCCATCTGCCAAGCATCTAAATGTTTTTGGTTCAATATGCTATTCGCATGTACCTTCGGTCAAAAGAAGCAAACTTGAACCGAAAGGTGAATTGGGGATCTTTATAGGCTATTCATCACAAGACAAAGGTTGCAGAGTTTTCAATATGTAAACAAAAACTATTTCCATTAGAAGAGATATAGTAGTGGATGAGAATGCTTACTGGAACTGGGATAAGGAGAAAATTGAGAAAGAAAATGCAGGTTTTCATAATTTGTGCCAAATGCATGAAGTTCAGTCATTTGGCTCTGAATATTTGAAAGACGATGGTGGGTCAGACAGGGAATCCTCACCTGATTCGCCAATTTTGAAGACAAGGTCTCTTTCTGAGATATATGAAAGATGAAATGTTGCAATCTCAGAACTAAAATCTATGAAGAAGCATCAATACATGAAGTATGGATAGAATCTATGAAGGAAAAGATTGGTATGATAGAGAAGAATGACACATGGAAGCTTGTTGATAAACCTAAAGACAGAAATATAATAGGGGTGAAATGGGTTTATCGAACCAAGCTTAAACTAGATAGTTCAGTTTATAAATACAAGGCAAGGCTTGTTGTAAAAGGTTATGCGCAAGTGGAAGGTCTGGATTATGGAGACACATTTGCACTTGTGGAACGACATGATACAATAAGGCTTTTATTTTCTTTGGCAGCTTAATCAAATTGGAAGTTGTATCATCTGCATGTGAAATCAACATTCTTAAATGGATATTTGCAGGAAGAGATTTATGTCGATCTACCAGAAGGCTTTCAAGTTGAAGGAATGGAGGATAAAGTCTATAGACTTCATAAGGCATTGTATGGGTTAAAACAGACTCCTTGAGCATGGTACTGTAAGATTGATGATCATCTCATTCATTATGGCTTCAAGGAAAGTGAAAATGAAGCCACTTTACATGTGAAAAAGGATAAAGGAGGAGATGTGCTTGTGGTGTCACCTTATGTTGATGATCTTCTGTTAACAGGAGGCAATGAAGCTATGACAAATTAGTTTAAGCAAGAAATGCAGACCAAGTTTGAAATGTCAAATTTGGGTAAAATGAATTACTTTCTGGGAATGGAGATTCATCAAGCTATTGATGGAATCTTCATTTCACAGAGAAAACATGCATGGGATATTCTTAAAATATTCAAGATGGAGAGATGCAAGTCTGTATCGACCCCACTAGTTGACAATGAAAAGATTTCGAAGTTTGAAGGAGGTGATAGGGCTGATCCTGCAATTTATAGAAGTCTAATAGGTAGTTTGCTTTAGACAACAACAAGACCGGATCTCATGTTTAAGGCAAGTCTTCTGTTGAGCTTTATGCATGGTCCAAGTCAAGTTCATCTTGGTGTCACTAAGCGAACATTGAGATATATCAAGGGAACTGTAGATTATGGCATTTGGTTTAGAAAGGAAGAGCAAGGGAAACTCATTGGTTATTCATAAGTGATTGGATAGGAAGAGTTGATGAAATGAAAAGCACTTCTGGAAATGCTTTTACACTTGGTTCAGGCATGTTTTCATGGAATTAAAAGAAGCAAGAGGTGGTAGCTCAATCTTCTGCAGAAGGAGTACATAGCCGTTGTTGGTGCAACTAACCAGGCTCTATGGTTAATAAAGATTCTATGCAATTTGGAGCAAAATGAAATTGAAGCTACTGTCATTAATGTTGAAAACAAGTCAGTAAAATCTATGGCCAAAACTCCAGTGCAGCATGGTTGTAGTAAGCATATAAATGTGAAGTTTAACGCTATCAGGCAAGCAGAGAAGGGTGGCGAAGTCAGGCTTGTTCATTGCAGCTCAGATCAACAAATTGTCGACATCATGACCAATGCTCTTCCTAAAGGGAAATTTGAAGTTCTAAGGGCTAAGATGGGAGTATCCAATAAAAATCTCAAGAAGGAGTGTTAGAAAATGAGATTTTTCTAGATAATCTTTAGTTTAATATTTCTCTTTTGAATATTTTGTCTAGATTGAAAGGAATGATAGTCCTTATTCTATGGAATATGTGTTTTAAGAAAGTACAATAGTAGTTGGATAAGTATGGTCCTTTACTTACTCTTTGAAAAGTTTATATAGCTATATGTGTGTATGCCTGTAGGGATATAAAAAAATGAATGAAAGTTTCTGTTGAACCTTCTTTTTTTTTACTCTCAAAAGCTTTCTAAAGTCTAACAAATCCACCATATCCTTCCATTGCTTTGGTACATTCTTAAGACATGGGAATTTAGACCTTACTAGTTGATATAGTGTCCTGACCCGGGTAGGGTTCTACGTGTGACATGGTGAAGGAGGACCCGAGAGTCCCCGATCAAGCCATCTTAGCATCATCACACACATCATCGGTTCAGAAACACGTAAAATAACAAAACAACATATAAGTCTAAGGGATTGTGGGGCTTTGAACTTAAGCTATGGGGGAAAAATAGGTCAGGGACTTTCCACATAACCATATTCCCAACAAACAGATCATAATGGCATAAGCAGAAGTAAAATAAAAACATAAATAATCATAATCCGACGTAAGTAACCATAGCATCTCAAATAACACATAATACGGAGTATCATAGAATAAGAACTGTCCAAAAATATGTCTCTACTAGAATAAGATGGGGGGGGGGGATGTGACATAGTCCGGGCTCACCCTCAAGTCAAAGACAGATAAAGTAAAAATAAAGACATAAGCTAGAAAGAAATAGGTTCGCCCTTGGAATATAGGGCTCACCACATCAACAAGTCTGAGATCACGTCTAGTCGTCCAATGGTAGATGGATATCGTCTCCGATCCCTACATGGTTATATCATGTAGAAAGAATATGGGTTAGCACATATAATGTACTAAGTATGCGGGCATGCAATGCACATGAGCCTAACACAAGCTAGATGACAAGGGCACGTATGTATAGGAAGAGAATACACAAAAGGAATAGTATATCAATATGCCATGGAATTCATGATGCATGAAATGTCATAATGCTTATAATATAAAGGATGAGACGTAACCGACATCATAATCCAAGGGTAGACACACCACACCTTACGACCCAATCTTTTCGGTGTGATGGCCATTTTCCTTACGACTCGGTCTTTTCAGAAGGATTTACAATTCATATCACATCAAGATACCTATAATGGCACATTGTTTACGAGGAAGGAGTGGGACCCTTAGGGATAGCCTACTTACTGCTCCAATCCCATCGAAACTTGGTCGTCATCCCACAAGAATAGATACATATATACGTGCTTTCAAATGCATAATAGATACTTTCAACCACTACAATGCAAGATTGGGCTAAAAAGCCTAAACGTAGTTCAAGGACTATGATGATTGACCAATGTAGAGGAGTAGCTCATTCTAACATCACAGTGTGGTGTAAACACCCTAAATTGCTCATAAAGCCATAACAAGACAAAATGTGATCACAATCTAGTCATAACCCATGTCTAACAAAAATCAAGTCAATGTGGGACTAAGCCCATGTCAAAAGTTTCATCAAATCAAGTTTTAAGTATGCATATACCATGAATGATGAGATGAATAGCATGGGGATATAAAATTCATAGTTTAAACTCTTAATACAAGAATCCTTATAAAATTCTAAGTTAAATTGACAATTCAAACTTAATTAACATCACCCATGCATAGATTTAAAGCTTAAGGGACATGCACAATAATTTCAATGGAATTCAACAATTAAACAAAATACATACTTCAAGTTAATTGAAACAACAACGAAGTTAAAGACCTATAATTTAAGTAAGCATAATTTCATGAAAATTTGATGAAGGGAGATTTTGGGTCTTCATGGTTGAAAGAGGACCATGAACCAATCCCATATACCTGGATTAGTCAAGAAGAACAAGAAAATTTGAAGAAAATTGAATTCCCTCTTGATTCCTAAGCTTCTCTTCAATGTGGTTTGAGAGAAATTGAGAGCAATTTGACTTGAATAAAGAGGAATAACATTAAAATAAGGGTTTAGAAGAGTTTATAAACATTAAAATGAACTGGAATTCATTCAGAAATGACCATTTTACCCTCAATAAAATGAGAACAAAACTGTAGACTGTCGCTCACGAAGGCAACTAGATGGACCGTGTAGTGACTCACGGTCCATGAGTCTGACCGTGAGACATTACTTGAATTAAATTACACTTTGCAACGGATAGGAAAATTTGAAATGTCACATCCACCGTACCCTACACGGGCCGTGAAGACTCACACGGACCGTGTAGTGGTTCGTGACGTCTTTCTTAGCTTGTGGCCTTGGCTCACTGCCTTGGCCACTCTCTGCCTCACTTCACGGCCTAGCTCATGGACCGTGAGGCTTCACACGTACCATGTGGTGGTATGTGGGGCCATCATTTGTCCGAAGTCGAGGCTCAACACCCTGGCCACTCACTGCTCACTACACGGACCGATTAATGGTCTGTGTGCCTTCACATGACCTGTGGTCCTGCCGTGAGGCAGTGACTTCGCAAAGTTTTTGGAAGGAAATCCCTGTGCATGTAGTTTCAGCAAAACGACCATAATGTTTTCCCTGAATTAGTAATACAAGGTTCAAAAATTTTTAGGTTGTTACATCATCTCCCCCTTAGGAACATTCATCCTCGAATGGGCTAGGACAAGGCTTGAAGGACTTAATCCTTAAGAGGCGTTTCAAAGTAAAGTACAATGCATCATTCACCATTTAACAAGTTATTTAAAACCCATGTCAAGACATCATTCAAGAAACTTTCGTGCATATGTATGCATGTAAGGTCATGGATTCAAGAAAACAAAAATTAGAACCATTTGGAAGAGATAGAACCTAGTACCTAAGGCTTGAGTAGGTTGGATGAGATAGGGGTATCACTTCATCATGTCCTACTCCGCTACCCATGTAGAACTTTCCATATGTTGATTCAACAAAAGCACTTTAACAAAAACTACCTCCTTGTTGCGAGGTCACTTCACTTGCCTATCCAAAATATCAATCGGCACCTCTTCGTAAGTCAACTTTTCCTCAACCGTAGTGTCCTCTAAGGGTACAATTGCTTTAGGGTCACCAACCAACTTTCTCAACATAGAAACATGGAACACCAGATGAATAAAGCTCGTATCTGCAGGCAAATCTAATCTATAGGCCATATTGCCAACCCGCTCAACAATCTCATATGGTCCGACATACTGCGGGCACAACTTGCCCCTTTTGCCAAAACACATAATGCCCTTCATAGGTGATACCTTCACATACACCCAATCACCCACAAGGAATTCAAGGTCTCTTTTCCTAACATCTGAGTAGGACTTTTGGCGACTTTGGGCCATCTTCAATCTCTCCCTAATCAACTTCACCTTGTCTACGGCTTCAATAACCAAGTCTTGGCCTATCAACACTATCTCACCCAACTCGAACCATCCCACCGGGGACCTACACCGTTTACCATATAAGGATTCAAATGGGGCCATGCCAATACTAGCATGATAACTGTTGTTGTAGGTGAACTTGACGAGCGGTAGATGGTCATCCTAATTTCCCTTGAACTCCAACACACACGCCCTCAACATGTCTTCCAAGGTTTGGATTGTCCTCTCAGCTTGTCCATCAATTTGAGAATGGAAAGCGTTGCTCAATTTAATTCTAGTACCAAGCCCTTTTTAAAATGATCTCTAATAGTGAGAAGTGAATTGGGTACTACGATCTGACATGATAGACCTCGGTAGACCATGTAATTTTACCAACTCTCGAATGTACAATTTAGCATAATCTTTGACACTATCAGTAGTCTTAACCGACAAGAAATGGGTCGACTTAGTCATTCGAACCACAACGAACCAAATAGAATCAAACTATTTGCGAGTACGGGGCAACCCAACTATGAAGTCCATATTCACATCTTCCCACTTCCAAGTAGGAATCTCAATGTCTTGGGCCAACCCGTGGGGACTTTGGTGCTCCACCTTCACTTGTTGGCAATTCACACATTCTGACACGAACTTGGCTATGTCCTTCATCATGCCATGCCACCAATACACTTCCTTCAGGTCCCGATACATCTTAGTAGACCCTGGATGAATAGAATATTGGGAACTATGAGCCTCATTCATGATAGTCTCCCTAAGGCCGTCAACATTTAGAACACAAAATCGGCCTTAATATTGTAGTAGCTATCTCCCCCTTGGGAGAAAAATGCAATCTTATTTTCGGAAACTAACTTCTTTAATTCGACCAAGGAAGGATCCAAATCTTGTTTGGCCTTTACATCCATGATCACAGAGGACTCAAACCCATTTTGGACAAGAAGACCACCATTATCCGAGTCGGCCAACCTAACACCCAACCTAGCCAAATGGTGCACGTCGCTTACCAATTCTTTCTTTTTTCATCTACGTGCAACACGCTTCCCATAATATTTGCCTTGCCCGGATGGTATAGAACACTCATGTCATAATCCTTGAGTAGTTCCAACCAATTACTCTATCTCAAGTTTAGATCCCTTTGAGTGAATACATATTGAAAATTCTTGTGATTGGTGAAAACATCAACGTGCACCCCATACAAGTAATGTCTCTAAATCTTCAATGCAAACACTATCGCCGCCAACTCAAGGTCATTGGTCGGGTAGTTTCTCTCATGCATCTTCAATTGTCGAGATGCATAAGCTATCACCTTACCAAGTTACATGAAGACACATCCCATCCCAATCCGTGAAACATCACACTATACCACAAACCTATCTGATCCACTCGGCAAGGTCAAGACAGGGGTCAATGTAAGTCGGTCCTTTAAAGTCTGGAAACTCTCCTCACACCCGCTTGACCACACAAACTTAGCTTTCTTTTGGGTCAACTTAGTCAATGGAGATGTGATGGAAGAGAATCCCTGAACAAACCTTTGATAATAACCTGCCAACCCAAGGAAAGTGCGAATATCAAAAGGGGTCAACGGTCTAGGCCAATTCTTTATAGCTTCGATCTTCTTAGGATCAACCTTAATATCGTCACTGGACACCACATGACCAAGAAAAGAGACTTTCTCCAACCAAAACTCATACTTGCTAAACTTGACAAATAGTCTCTTCTCCCTTAGGGTTTGTAGTGCTAGCCTCAAGTGATCCATATGTTCCCGCTCATTTCGGGGGTAAACCAGGATATCATTAATGAAGACAACTATAAAACTATCAAGGAATGGATTGAATACCTAATTCATGAGGTCCATAAATACTACCGGGGCATTGGTCAACCCAAATGACATCACCACAAATTTAAAATACCCGTACCGAGTTCGGAAGGATGTTTTGGGAATGTCACACTCCCTTACTTTCAATTGGTGGTAGCCTGAATGAAGATTTATCTTAGAGAAATATGTGGATCCTTGAAGTTGGTCAAACAAATCATTTATTCTGGGCAATGGGTATTAGTTCTTAACGGTCACCTTATTCAACTGCCGATAGTCAATACACATTCGAAGTGACCCATCCTTCTTTCTTATGAATAGCACTGAAGCACCCCAAGGCAAAATACTCGGACGAATAAAGTCTTTTTCCAACAAGTCTTTCAACTGATCCTTCAACTCCTTTAGTTCAGCGGAAGCCATATGGTAAGGAGGAATATCTATGCCAAAATCCACCTCTCTTTCAAGAGGAATACTAGGCAAATCTTCGGGAAACATATTATGAAACTTATTAACCACCGGGATTGTCTCAAGAGTAGGAGGCTCAGCCTCCACATCTCTAACCCTCACAATGTGATAGATGCACCCCTTGCTAATCATCCTCCGGGCCTTGAGGTAGGAAATAAACCGACCACTAACCACGGAATCACTACCCTTCCATTCCATGGCAGACTCATTAGGAATCTGGAATCTAACTTGTCTAGTCCTACAATCGGTCGAGGCATAGGATGCATACAACCAATCCATCCCCAGAATAACGTCGAAGTCATACATCTCAAGTTCCACAAGGTCAGCGGAAAAAACATTATGCAAGACCAAAATAGGACAACCCCTATACACCTTTTGAGCAATAATAGACTCACCCACAGTGGTATACACCGAATAGGGTTCTCGTAAGATTTCAGGATTCAAACCAAATTTTACAGCCAATAGAGGAGTCACAAAATATAAATTTGCACCAGGATCAAGCAAAGCATAAACATCAAAATCAAAGATTTTCAACATACCCATCACGACGTCTGGGGCCTTATCCACCTCCTGGCAGGCATGAAAAGGGTAGAACCTATTACTTCTGGGAGTACCACCAACTTGAGTCTTTGGCTTCCCCTGTTCACTGGTAGCTACTCGATCCTTCCTTGAGTTCCTCGGACAGTTGGAAATCTTGTGGTCATGCTTTCACACCCGAATCAAGCACCCGACGCCTTTCTACACTCGCCCACATGATTCCTCCCACACTAGACACAATGAGGAGCTCGTGGTCCATCCCTATCTTGTGCTTTAGGAGAAGGCACCTTAGTGTTGGCAAACTTCGTATTCGAGCCTTGGCCTTTCTAGAATCAGCCATTTCCACTACCACTCCTAGAGTTGGAGAACTCACCATCAAATTAGGCCCTCTTGGAATCATTTATCTGTCTCTCCTTGAGTTTCTCCCCCTCAATCTGCTCAGCATAGGTCATCAGCCTAGAGATTTCTATTTCCCAAATAAGTATGGCGGTACAACATTCTTTCACCACCAAATCAGATACCCCAGAAATAAACTTGTGCATCCTTGCACGGGGATCCACCACTAACATAGGGGCATATTTCGTGAGCTTGGTGAACTTGAGGGAATATTCCTTCACTGACATGTTGCCTTGCTTAAGGTTAATAAACTCGATCATCCTTGCCTCCCGAAGTTCAAGAGAGAAGAAATAGTCCAGAAACGCAAGCTTGAACTCTTCCCAACCTACCTTAGCATTTGTCATCCTCTCCACCAGCCACTGATTATACCACACCTGGGCTATATCCTTCAATTGATAAGCAGCCAACTCAGCCTTTTCTTCAGAATTTACGCCCATTATGGTAAAGACCTTAGTGAGCTCATCAATAAACGCTTGGGTGTCTTTGTCAGCTTTCGAACAAAGGAACACTGGAGGATTAATCTGGGTGAAGTCCCTCACTCTCGAAGCCGGAGTACTACCATTTGCGGGGTTAGTTGGTCGGGCCTGATTATTCACCGCCTGGGCCAACATAGCCACTACGTTTCAAAAATTCTGCATGGGTCACTTGCGCCTCCACAGACTCACGAGGGGTTTGCTCCACATGGACAGGAGCCCGTCTGGGGAGGGGAGCTCCTCTAGGAGGCATCTTCTGAAAGAGCAACAAGAATACCCATATTTAGGAAATCTTATAAATAGTACACAACATGACATGAGAGATAATGAGGTTAGAAAAATTCCTAAAACATCATCATAGCCTCTCTCTCATAGGTATGACATGCATCACACCCATGAACAAGACTCTAATTGATGCGGCATGTTGGACTCCGAGGACCAATATAAACCTAGGGCTTTGATACAACCTTTTTCATGACCTAGGGTAGGTGTCTAGATGTGACATGGCGAAGAAGGACCCAAGAGTACCTGATAAATCCATCTTAGCATCATCACACATCATCGGTTGGGAAATGCATAAAATAACAAAATAACACATAAGTCTAAGGGATTCCGAGGCTTTGGACTCAAGATATGGGGGCAAAATGGGTCAGGGACTTTCCACAAAAGCGCATTCCCAACAGACAGATCATAATGGCATAAGTGGAAGTATAATCAAAACATAAATAATCATAATCTGACGTAAGTAACCATAGCATCTCAAATAATACATAATACAGAGTATCGTAGAATAAGAAGTGTCCAAAAATATGCCTCTACTAGAATAAGAGAGGGGACCGCGACATATTTCGGGCTCACCTTCAAGTCAAAGATAGATAAAGCAAAAATAAAGACATCTAAAAGGAAATAGGTTCACCCTTAAAGTATAGGGCTCACCATAGCAGCAAGTCTGAGATAACGTCTAGTCATCCAACGGTAGATGGATATCGTCTGCGGTCCCTACATGGTTATATCATGTAGAAAGAATATGGGTTAGCATATATAATGTACTAAGCATGCGGGCATTCAATGCACGTTAAGCGTAACATAAGCTAGATGACAAGGGCACATATGTATAGGAGGAGAATATATGAAAGGAATAGTATATTAATATGCCATGAAATTTATGATGCATGAAATGTCATAATGCTTATAATATAGAGGATGAGACGTAATCGGCATCACAATCCATAAGAGCTACTACATGGCTACATGGACTCCTGATGTCAGGACCCTACATCGAAATGAGGGTGACTACTTGGCAAGGGTAGTCACACCACACCTTATGACCCAGTCTTTTCGATGTTATGGCGACCTTCCTTACGATCCGGTATTTTAAGAAGGATTTACAATTTATATCATATCAAGTTACCTATGCTGGCACATAGTTTACGAGAAAGGAGTGGGACCCTTGGCGATTTCCCACTTACTACTCCAATTCCATCGGTGCTTGGTCGTCATCCCACAAGAATAGATACATATAAACATGCTTTCAAATGAATGATAGATACTTTCAACCATTATAATGCAAGATTGGGCTAAAAAGCCAAAACGTAGTTCAAGAACCATGATCATTGACCAATGCACAGGAGTAGCTCATTCTAACATCACAATGTGGTGTAAACACCCTCAATTACTCATAAAGCCATAACAAGACAAGATGTGATCACAATCTAGTCATAAGTCATGTCTTACCAAAATCAAATCAATGTGGGACTAAGCTCATGTCAAAAGTTTCATCAAATCAAGATTCAAGTATGCATATGCCATGAATGATGAGATGAATAGCATGGAGATATAGAATTCATAGTTTAAACTCTTAATACAAGAATCCTTATGAAATTCTAAGTTAAATCGATAATTCAAACTTAATTAACATAACCCATGCATAGATTTCAAGCTTAAGGGGACATGCACAATAACTTCAATGGAATTCAACAATTAAACAAAATCCATACTTCAATTTAATCGGAACAACAACGAAGTTAAAGACCCATAATTTAAGTAAGCATAATTTCTTAAAAATTTGATGAAGGGAGATTTTAGGTCTTCATGGTTGAAAGAGGACCAGGAATCAATCCCACATACCTGGATTAGTCAAGATGAACAAGAAAATTTGAAGAAGATCGATTCCCTCTTGATTCCTAAGCTTGTCTTGAATGAAGAGGAATAACGTTAAAATAAGGGTTTAGGAGAGTTTTTAAACATTAAAATGACCTGGAATTCATTCAAAAATTACCCTTTTACCCTTAATAAAATGAGAACAAAACTTGAGATTGTCGCTCACGGAGGCAACTACATGGATCGTGTAGTGACTTACGATCCGTGAGTCTGACCGTGGGACCTTACTTGTATTAAATTACACTTTGTAATGGATAGGGAAATTTGAAACGTCACCTCCACGGTACCCTACACGGGCTGTGAACCCTCACACCCATTGTGTAGTGGTCTGTGTAGTCTTTCTTAGCCCGTGGCCTTGGCTTACTACCTTGGCCACTCTCTGCCTCACTTCATGGCCTGGCTCATGGACTATGAGGCTTCACACGAACCGTGTGGTAGTCCGTCGGTCTATCCTTGGTCAAGAGCAGAGGCTCAATACCCTGGCCACTCACTGCCTCACTACACAGATCCGTTAACAGTCCGCGTGCCTTCACACGGCCCATGGTCCTGCCGTGAGGCTGTGACTTCGCAAATTTTTCGGAAGAAAATCCCTTTGCATGCAATTTCACCAAAACGACCATAACATTTTCCCTGAATTAGTAACACAATGTTCAAAAAATTTTGGGTTGTTACATACAGGGTCCACTGACATTTATCCACTACCTTCTGGTAGAAGTATTCCCTACCATGTCTTCTGGCATTCCTTCGTTTCCTTAACTCCCACATTAGAATTATTGGGATAGCCTATAGAATCTGCTCTAGTTTAGTATTAGCTTTATAATCCCTCCAGAGGTGAATCAATTGTTATAGATGCAATCCATGAAAGTGAATACCTACACAAGAAACAAGCTACTTCCATAACATTTGGGATATGGGAGCTATTAGCAGTAAGTGTGGAATGGTTTTGAGTTGACCATCATCACAACATTAACATTTTGATACCTCTTGAATCTTCATTCTTTTAAAGTTAGCATCAGTGGGAATTCTTCTTCTCCATACCTTCCACAAGAAGAAACCAATCTTAAAAGGGAGCCTTTTTACCCATATATTATGCACATCTTCCACTTTGGCCCTCTTTTTTCTCATGATTTCAAAAGTTGAAGCCACCGAAAAAATCACTTAGGATTTCCCATCCACCAAGCCTTATCAATACCTCCCTCAATAGAAATAGGCTTTATATTTTGAATGATATGAGAGACCATTTCTTCAAGTAGGGTCATCTTCAATTTATCTTCCATCCACTCCCCATCTTTGCAAAGCTCCTTAACCTCAAATTCATCTTCCTTTGACTGTTCATTTTCAGTGATAAACGAAGCACCTTGCGTTGTCAAATTATCCAACCAATAACTAGAGTTTTGTTTTTTGATTTGCCACCAGATATCATTCTCCACTTCCTTATTAACATTTATCATTTTCCTCCAAACTTGAGAATTTCACTAAGTGTTTATTAAGACTTTAATGATGCTCCTGATTGCACCATTTGTCTTGAAAAAGTTATCGATGATGGTAGAAGGTCCATCACTAAACTTGTTTGTGAACATTTTTTCCATTTTGCTTAGCCCCAAAGTTGGATTACCATTTTGCTCCTACACTATATCAAAATATTTTAAGACATTTTATTAAATAAATATTAATTTTAATCACATTATATCATTATGTTAAATATCATAATATAAGTGAAAAGTTGTTAAGTCAAAAGTTAAAACACTATTTCAATAATAAAAGTGGATAGTGCTTAACCCCAAAATTGGATTACCATTTTGCCCCTACACTATATTAAAATATTTTAAGATAGTTAATTAAACAAAAAATAATATTAATCATATTATATCATTTTATTAAATACCAAAAGTGGGAAGTTGTTACTTCAAAAGTTAAAACACTATTTCAATAATATTTAGGTATAAAGAAGTAATACATATTTAATGAAAATAAAAAAAATGTTTGATTAAAAAATTAAAAATATTAATACGTTGAAATAGTCAAATTCACACTGAGTTTTTTTAGGTTTGTTCTTAGTTTATAGAGTGAATAATTACTCTTTTCATTTATTTTTAATTTTTAATAATCAAATTTCTATTATTATTTTCTTCTTACCATTTTCTTTTATTTAATTACTTCTTTCTTTAAAACGATTAAATAACATTTCAGTTATATAATAATAAATACTCATCTTTTGAAGTATATTTACAGTTCTATTATAACTTTATATATGCATGCATAGATTAATTGCAGAAATCTCATTCACTTTTAGAGTCATCACATTTCAGTCATATGAAAATAACAAAAGGAATTGGAAAGTTTTTTTTCGAGGATTTAGTATCTTATATCATGAGGTGAAGCAAGAAGAAAAAAGGAAGCAAGGGTAACAAGTTTCATAAAAATATTGACCAAAGCTACAGTCAAGTTGATAACATTTTGCAACAATGAATTTTGTATAAATGTAGTCTTTCAAGCTTTTGTCTTATTTTTTTTTAACTATCAAAGAACTTTGAATGTTTATTTGAAAAGGATAGTTCATTTAGTCTTACAAGTCTAGAGTGACTCAAGTGGAGGTTTAATATATTTTATGTAATTTTTTAAGTTTATACTATTAAACTAGGAAACACATGCAACACACGTGTCGAGAAACTAGTAAACCTAAAAATCTTTGCAGATTTATAATAACAAAAAATAATAATTTTTTAATTCATTCATATGTTTTTATTA
>JBCEWC010010594.1:0-17492 GCA_038996855.1 Solanum aculeatissimum | reverse complement strand
TTAGCTTAATCTCCGAGCACCACCCAAATGGACTATTTTATTAAAATAGGAGAGAAGAGAATACAAATTTGGGATGTCTTCAAATGGAGGTGGAGGGTTTAATTTATAACCCTCACAACCTCCTTACAAAAAGTTGCCCACCGATGTGGGACTAATATTACAACCAAAAAATCAACACTAACAAAGACGGATTCTAGTCTTCCTGAAAGTTATATCACTTTAAAGTGCTGGATTTCAAATTAAATCATCCTTAAACCACTAAATTTGAACATCAATTGTGAGTCCTTTTCTTGTTTTTTTTGGATAACCATGGAGTCCACGTCAGCTTTCACACATCTCGACTAGTTTTCCAGAACGTATGAATTGTATATCAATATTTGCTTACAGACCAAAGTTTCTCTGAAATGCAGCTAGAACATTCACTCCTTTAATCAACATAATTCACTTCTTTTCTTTCTTTGTTTCTTAAAAAAACAAGCAAAGAGACCGGAGAGAATGAAATAAAGAATACATTGACTTGCCCAGTGTAATCTCATAGGTGGGGTATGAAGAGGATAAAGAGTACATTGACTTGACCTTTACCTCGACCTCTCTTATAGAGATAGAGCGATTGTTTCTGAAAGATGGTTAAATTTTTCAAGCATATACTATTAATTGCCTTGTTTCACAAATGAATACCAATTACAACAGGGATCACTCCATATCCATCAATTCAAAACAAATTACATAAAAATAAATGCCGAGATGAAACGAACCAACTAACCTTCCCATAAATGTTGATGCAAATGATAATTGTTGACCAGCATAAGACTGTGTACAATAGACCTTGTGGTCTAGCTCCTTCCTGAATCCTGCGCACGGCAGAAGTTTACTGCACTAGGCTGCCTTTTACTGCATGAAGACAACTGCTGTTTTTATCTTGTGAACAGCAAAAGCTTTGATCAAGCATATTGTAACCTCCACAATTTGATATTACATAATATTGCTATTTGTACCATCAAAAATTTTATCAAGAAAACCAATGGGGCAAAATATTGGTTAAATAAAAAATATACATCACTTATTTCTCGAGCACACGTTTAGGTTTGACCTCAATCGAAAAATAAAGGTGGTGCACCTAACTAGGCAACATTATCATAGATCAAAACCTACATGATATTCAGGAGGCGTTGGAGGGGATCATACCTTTCAAGCTATTTTTTTTCTTGACTCGAAATGAGAACATATTTGAAAAACCATCTTAGAGTGTCTAGAATTAGGCCACGAGGGTCTCTTACGACTTTCTTCACAAAAACAAGATGCAACTTCACAAAAATTTTATACTAAGGAATTAAATTAGATTGAATTGCCCTTGAAGTGTGGTCCAAATATGCACTCATTAGTCTTTTATTAAGTTTCATGTAAAAATAAGCACATTTTTTAGCTCAATTAAGTACTTTGATTTTGTTTTTTGGCCAAATTGTCAACGGAGGACAAATTTAATAAATTTCGAATACTTGAATGATATTTTTTTATCTTTTGTATTTTTGTTTAGTTATTTCTAAATGTATAAATAAATTAAAAAAACTTTTTTTTTTGGTTTTAGCCCAAGTGTATTTTTGGGGAAATAAAAAGTGAAATAATTTTTCGAAAAAAAGTGGAAAATTGATATGACCAAAGTAAATAATTTTCAATTCCACATTTTTTAATCTTATTTTTCCCAAATTAAAACTGAAGTGGTACTATTTCTCATCTTCTCGTTGGTCATCTACACGACCATAGCTTTACAAGACTGACAGAGAAAAAGATTATGGGGTTCAAGAAGTGAGAATCTTAAGCACCCTCAAAATGAAATTAACCCTTTAAAGATCCATGGTCCAAGTATTATTCTACAAGAATCCTTATTTGGGTCAAGATATTATGGGTTATTCTGAAATTTGTGTTAGAAGAGACCATTTTCTCAGTGGATTTACATGGATGGCTCTGAGTTCACCTTCTTGTGCACACATTGATGGGATGAAAAAGCTAAAAGGTACAATTTTTATTGACCCCCTTCAATACCCTTTTACATTTAACTAGTGTTACAGCAATTAGTAAACTTGTTGAGGTTGATTATGTATTGGTTCTGCTCATTTTGGACTTGTTTCATCATAAAGGCCCCATCTTTATTTAGACTTGAGGGTGGTTATGGTGAGCTGGGGTATCTTGCTCTGCTTTGTACTCCTATACATTTTGCTTTGAAAAGAATTAGTTAGAGGGTGGCACGGGTCATGGTAGTGGTCAATGAAGTGGGTTGAGCACCATGAGATTTCATGTTCAAATCCCGGCCAAGACAACTAAGGGTGGACAAAGTTCCTTGGTAGCAACATTGTTGTTGTTGGGAGGTGGCTGTTACTGAAGTCGAGGTGCATGCAAGCTGATCCGGACACCACATTTATCTTAAAAAATAATTAGTTAGTGGGTGGGATAAACTTTGAAAGTCTAGTAGTTGAAATGATATAGTAATTCTTTCTTGAGATTTTGATCAGTTCTTGGTTGCTCTGAATTCTCATTTGACATTTGTTTTGCATTACCTGTTTACATTTAACTAGCGTTACAATTATTATCAAACTAGTTGAGGGTGGTTATATATTGATTCTACTCATTTTGGACTCATTTCATCATAAAGGCTTCACCTTTATTTAAACTTGTGGCTTGCTATGGTCAGCTGGTGTATCTTACTCTGCTTTGTACTCTATACATTTTGCTTCTAAAAGAATTAGTTAGTGGGTGTGATATACTTTGAAGGTCTATTAGTTGAAATGATATAGTAATTCTTTCTTGAGAGTAAGTTGACAAGTTCTTGGTTTCATTCAATTCTCATTTGACATTTGTTTTTATTACCCTTTTACATTTAACTAGTGTTACAAATATTATTGAACTAGTTGAGGTCGACTATATATCGATTTTTGCTTAATTTGGAGTCATTTCATAATTATCAACTACTTTTATGTGGGTCATTCTCCCCATTAATTCATACTTAGTGGATGGCTATGTGAGTTCTTGCTTTGTGGTGTACTCTATATATTTTGCTTCTAAAAGAATTAATTAGCGAATGTGATAAACTTTGAAGGTCAAGGTGGAAAGTTAGATAATCCTTTCTTGATAGTTAGTTGGAAGTGTGGACAAGTTCTTTTTTTTTAATAATCGTAATGTCCAGGTTAGGTTGTGCAACTCCCACCAGCACAGGTATCGGGTAAATCTGTCCATCAAGACTTGGACGGATGGCAAGAAACTTGCCTCTGTTGAGTTTTGGACCTGAGACCTCGTGGTTCTCAAATCATCTCATTGACCACTAAGCTAACTATTGGATGTGAAAGTGTGGATGAGCTCTTGGTTGTTTTGGATTCAGATGACATTTGTTTTTGGTTTTGACTTTAATGGTTAAGCTGCAATGATGTCTTATATAGTGTATCTCTCGTTTTCCAGGAAGGGAGCATCTTTAGTGCTTTGGGTATTTGCATTTGAGTTGTGATTGTTCTCAGGGTTGCAAATTTTCGTATTTAAACAATTCTTAGGTGTAAGTTACACTTTTCTCAAAAAAAAAAAAAAAATTCTTAGGTGTACAATTAGTTCTAAACTAAACCAAGGAAGTTTTCTTGGTAAAAGGGTTGCTTTCAACAGTTTCACCCATGTATATGTCAATCACTGGAGAAGTCTTTTACGTAAAAACTCTTATTTAAGATGATATAGTTAAGAAATACTGTTCTTTTCACTGTACTGGAGTAAATCTTAACTTGAATTCCCATACTAATATTTTGGCTTATATCACTGAAGGACTCAGATATAGGAATATGTCATCTCAAACTGTGGGAAAGTTCAGTCAAAATAGTCAAGATATCTCACAAGAGTTCCAACTTCCATCCGCATATGAATCTGCAATGGAAGCTCTTTCGACTCTCATTACTCAGAAAAAAAGAAATGGCAAATCAGCCATTAGTGGTCAAAACCAGAAATTGGATAGAATGTTGAGGTACATTCAGGTAGTGCCATTTCTAGCTGAGTTTATTCTCCTTTAATCCTTGCATGATCAAAGTGCTTCTTGCTGGTACCGTTCTTGACTTTCTGTTTTTATCACAAACTAAATCGAAATTAGTGTTGCTGCTGTAAATTTTCACTACTGTTTCCAGAATACGCAGTGTGTGATTGTTATCTTTTTTCACTTTGGTAATGATACCCCTTTTTTGAGTTTTTTTTGAGTAAAATGATACCCCTTTTTTGAGTTGTGATTCCATTAAGATTCATTGCTCCTTGATTTTCATGTTTTGGGGAATTTGTTGAATCAAATTTTATCTTAAAACTTATCTTTTGCTAGGAACATGTCTATACATGATTTTGAGAATACATCAGATACACCTTTTTCTTTATTAAATTAGATAATTTCATTAATCATAGCACTAAGTGGTGCTAAAAGTGCTTACATGGATTTACACTGCTTCAACATAAAAGGATTTAATAAATTTAGAGTAATATCAGAGCCATATACATTCTTCAATTTTACACAAAAAACTTAATAGACCGAAATTTAAAAATTTCAGATAGAATTTGCTCTTGCTTTCTTTTTTTCTTTAAAGTATCTGCTATTCATCTTCAGCCAAAGAGTCCATAGATGCATACAAGAGGTTCTCCACATTGCTCCTAGCTGCTTCTTTTTTCTGTCCCAACTTCGAAAAGTATTAATTAGTGATTTTGGCATAGCTGGCTGCACTCCAGAATGATTGAGGAATAAGCAGAAGGACTGCCATGTTTTGCTGCAATTTATAAATAAGTTATTTTGGGGGACGTGGAGCACATTCACACATGCAGGATCTGTTGCAAAGGAAGTAATCTTTAAAGACTTGTGTCTAAAACATGTTTAGTTTATAGTTAACCATATAAAGCAGGTTAGTTATGGGGTGGGGCTTGTGTCTCCGAAATCATTTAGGCCTCTGTATTACTCTCTCCTCTGCTTTTATAAACATTTATAATAAATTGCACTTTAAACATCCCTTCTTTCTTCATTTTCCGGTTCAAGGTATTGCCTCAGAAGATGTAGTTTCTTTTTCTCATTGCTTTAGAACAAGCAATGACACTCTCTTAATCTTTCACTCTTGAGAATGTAGTGCTCTATCCATAGTTCTTCGCATAGTCTTAACTTGATCTCCATTGCTCCTTTAGGCCTTACTAAATGGTAAAATTCTGTCTGTTAGTTACTAATTAGCTTCCATATAGCTACTCATAGAAGGTATTTAAGATCCACTTGTTAATGGTTTGACAATCTCTACCTTATGCTTGTTTTAATAACCTCATCATGAGAGCTTGTTGCCATGGTAGAAGAAAACTGATGCATTGGAGACCTACCCTGATTATAGAGTCTTATCCACAAAATCTCAATATAGAGATCTAATAATTACTTAACAGATATTTATCACAAAGTCATTAAAACAACCTGGCAATGATTGATGGACAGATATGTATGGGTGTTGGTGGTCAACTATGCTTCATGCCATTGAGTCCCCCCCCCGCAAAAAAAGAAGAAGAAGAAAGAAACTAGTCGGTTTCGTTAAATTTTGGATAATTAGGATGTTTTTTTAACACAAGAGGCCTAGCGGCTAATGAAATTGTTCTAAATCACGGGAGACCACTTTACTTGTCGAAAGCAAAAAAAGAAAGAGAACCAGAGTTAAATTAGCAAAGACACAAAATGTAAGGTGATTTCTTCCCAGCTGCCTAAGCCGTGGTGGGTAAAGTTACCTGTACCTGTTTACCATTGGTTATATGTTTGCAGTTATTAGTTTGGACTTCATATCTTTCAAATTACAAGAATGCTGATCCTTAAATATATTTTGAAAAAAGGCAGGCCTAATAAGGTATTGTATTTTTTTTGCAGATTTTGGGCTTGGAAGAAAAGATAGCTGACCTTAAGATTATCCATGTCGCTGGAACTAAAGGAAAGGTATCTCATAGTTGATGTTATGATTAATGTAGAAATCTAGTTATCTTCTCATTGAGAGCTCGAAGGACGTCTATTTCCCCTGGACCTTCTTTTTTTTCTTCTTTCTGAACCTGTTCTTTTTCTATAACATTTGATCAAAGTCATCCCCAGTTTGCTTGATAATTTGATGTTTTCAGTAAAAATATGAAATCTGATGTCTTTATAAATTAAATGAAAAAGAATAACGAGTTAGAAAACAGAGTCAAGTTCTCTGAAAAAGGTGACACGAAATTTGAGAGAAGACATTTAGTGTTGACTTACAGTTCTAATTGTCAAGGCTCTCGATCCAAACCTCTACTGGACCTTTCCCTCCAACCAACCCCACCCAACCCTCCACGCAGAAGAAAAAACAGAAAGGGAAGAAGTGTTAAAAGGCATGTGCTAGATTCTCTTGTAGATTTTTGGATATTAGGCTTATCTTTGATGGTTAAGTTGCTAACCTATACTGCATGTCTGTACATCTTATCTGTAACCTCTCAGTTTCCAGGATTTGAACAATATTGTTAGAGTGGATAAAAGTTCCACATTGGTTGGGGAATGGACTGGTGGTTTGCTTATATGGATTTGGGCAATCCTCCCCTCGTGAGCTAGCTTTTGGGGTTGAGTTAGGCCCAAGTACCATGTCTTTACATGGTATCATAGTCAGGTCATTCCTATTTGGGCTCTCGGTCCACACTCCAGTGGGTCTGGGCATGAAGGAAGGGTGTTAGAGTTGGTAAAAGTCCCACATTGGTTGGGCAGTCGACTGGTGGTTTGCTTATATGGACTTGGGCAATCCTCCCTCATGAGCTAGCTTTTGAGGTTGAATTAGGCCTAGGTGTCATGTGTTCACATCTTATAGTAATCTGTCAGTTTACAGGATTTCAACAGTATTATCTGTTGGTGTGCGCATGATGTGTATTTGAAAAATACTATGCATAACTCAGTGAATTTGATACTCCTTGAGTATTTATATTTGTCTTCTGTTGTTGGCATTTACTCGACTCCAAAAGTTAGTTCATGAGGCTTGCCCTAGACCACTCTCAATCAACGTGGGAAAATATAACATAGGGGCCCAATATTGGCTTAACTAAGAACAAAGTTGGGTTTGACTTTGATACAATGTTCAAGAAATTGACATTGGACTCAATTGAACCCTAAAAGTTAAGATCAGTGGTGAGGATTGTCCAATGCTATGTAAAGAGGCTAGCATCTAACATTCACTTGTAGCCCAGAACAAGTGCAAAATAGAAAAGCTTTTCTAGAGAAATTATGACTTCTCATATTCTTTTAATTTTCTATTGGAAAATTAACACATATCGTACTTGATTGCAATTAATGATATTTCCAAAGTGCAAGAATTCTCTAGTATCATTCCTATATTCTTTCTCTTCATGTCTTCAATTCATTTCAGGGCTCAACATGTGCATTCTCTGAAGCAATTTTACGGGAGTGTGGTTTCAGAACAGGACTTTTCACTTCGCCGCATTTGATCGATGTTAGAGAAAGATACCGACTTGATGGGTACGTATTCTTGTTACTGGATTTTCCCTACTTTTGTTTATTAGAGCATCTTCAGTGTCTGTGCTACTCAATTGGGGTTGGGTGGGGGGAATTCCCGTGTATTGGGAAGTTGGATGACAAGAAAATCCAGGTATGGAAGAAAACTTGATGGATGGAAGCAAGTTTCTTCACTTTAATAAAATGGGTGGATTTCAATCTTTTCCTTTCCATGGACTTCAATTCTTCCTTGCTCCCGATGCAGATGATTCTGGGTAACAGTTGTGATTTTCCATACTCATCACTTTTCATATAGGAGTTTAAGCCAACACGTTGGGTGTTCTCTCATTCATCATCCTACTAAGTGCACCCAATAATGTTTTTCTAGAACACAATTAATAGATAGTGAATAACTCAAATAGCCTGTCAATTTTAAATGCTACTTGGTATGTCTTGAAGTACACAAAGGTCCCTACTCAAATTTCAAAATGAGCTTCATTGATGTTAATTGGTTTTCTTTATGTGATTGATGTATTTCCTTTATTTGATTGTAGTTCAATTATTGATGGCGTTTCTTATTCCATTACGATGTGTTGCTTAGGATGGACATATGCCAGAAAAATTTTCTTCAATACTTTTGGGATTGTTGGAATCAGCTCAAGGTATTCTTTCATTTCTAGCTCTTTGCTGGATGACAAGATGACTTTATCTAATTATGCTAGTGGATCTTCCTAATTACCCTGACTACATGCCAGTTGGTTCTCTTTTTCAGGTTTACGTAGTCTTAACACATTTTTTCTGGTTCAAAGATAAAGATTTTCTTTGGCATTATAATTCAAGATTGCATTGGCATTATACTAGTTACAGCAAATTGGAAAAATCATGTTAATGATAGAGATGTGTAGATCCTTGTATTTTATTTGTTCACTTTTTTAATAGGAATCCTTTATTTGCTTGATCTAACATCTCTTGATTTCATTATTCATTGATATGCACTGTACAATATAGTATAATATGACTTACTTTAAGCTCATGCTAGGAAGTTCTTTACTTTGTTTTAATGGTTTGTGTTGGATGAGAGAAAAATATAATTTTCCTATCATCTGACACCTTTTACTGTCTGTTAGAGTAATCTGCATTCAGTAAAACTTTTGATGATTAGTTTTACTCATCCTAGAAATTTAATTTGCAGGCGAACATCTCCGAAGACTTGCCTATGCCTCCTCTCTTCCAATTCCTTACAGTGTTGGCTTTCAAAATTTTTGTGAGCGAGAAGGTTGAAACCTGTTCCCTCCATTTTACTTGATTTGGATATGCCTATAGTGCGTGATTGATATGGTTTGATTTGGCTTTTGGTGTTTATCTTTTCTTTTCTAAGATGTACTTGGAAGCTGTCAGCAGTTCATAGCTGGCGGTGTTTCCATATGAGAATACTGATGTTGCTCTCAAAAATGATGGCCGTAGGAAAACCAGAACCTGGAATAAAATTATTGAAGGAATGAAGACCAAGTTATGAGTCCTGGCACTTATCTTTCTTTTTCCTAACATATGCTTGGAAGTTGTTTATAATTCGTGTCTGGTGGAATTATCTTATGAGATACTGATATTGCTCTCCAATTATCAAGGCCATAAGAAACTGGCCTTCTCCAAAAAAAAAAAAAGAAAAAATCATGGCCATAAGAAGTCATTACCTGGAACAAAATTACTGAAGGGATAAGTCTAAGTTATCCTCTGACCTTGACTTCCGGATTGGATATTATTACCTCACAAATTTTTACTTTGACTGCGCGTTGGATCTTCATTGGGTAATGATTACCCAGACAATGATTACTGCTAGATGAGAACTTACAACTTTAGACTCTTCGATGATTTTTTAAGCCTTCTTGATAGTGTTAGGCCTGACCAAGTATTGGTTCATATCACAAATACTTAACCTTTGAAATGGTATGGGATAAATCAAGAACTTTCTCTTTGCGATTAGAAATAGGAGAGCTTTTGAGGGGACTAAGAATGATTTTGTACATTTGAGGAACAACCTTTTGTATTTGATTGCTTTTTGGTGCATCCTTGAGGTTCCTACTTGTATAGATGATTAGGTATCTTTCTTAGAGAACTATGTTTAATGTAGATTCTCTACTTTTGTTATACCTCTTGTATACGAGTGTCTTTCTCACCGTTAATAATATTACGTGCCTTATTAAAAAAATTATTCTCAATTGTAACCGAAATCTGTAGCCTATATTTGGGTTTTCCAACAAGAACAACACAATTGAACCTCAGCAAATATGTAACAAGACTTGCTGTACTTTCACAGGTTGATGTTGCCATCATTGAAGTTGGTCTCGGTGGAAAACTGGATTCTACAAATGTGGTAATTCATCCTATCGGATATTCATGTTGCTCCTACATATAATATATGCAAGGTAGCATAGACATTGGAGAAATCTTTTCTGCTCTTTTTTGGGAAATAATATGTTGAGCCTTGGCATTGATGAACATGTAACTAATCGATAAAAT
The DNA here is from genome assembly GCA_038996855.1 of Solanum aculeatissimum. NCBI lineage: Eukaryota > Viridiplantae > Streptophyta > Magnoliopsida > Solanales > Solanaceae > Solanum > Solanum aculeatissimum. The sequence goes on along the minus strand of JBCEWC010010594.1, from coordinate 7,504 downwards.
AATTTTGCAGATTAAGGAACCTGTTGTTTGTGGTATTACTTCTCTGGGTATGGATCACATGGAAACTTTAGGTGTGGCCTCCTGTCCTCGATAGACTTGTTTGTTACTTTCTATATGATGTTAGAGATAAAAGCCAAGGGAAGAGGTTGACAAATTGTGTGAATACTAATTTAATTCTTTTATGACATGCTTTACTAGGTGGAAAACTATATTATGCTTGGCAAGACACCAGTATTCTATTAATTAGAGTGTTAAATATGTAATAGTATTTACATTTAAATGTTGTTGCTAACCCTAAAATGAATATTAAATATCTCTAATTTATAACAACTTAAATTTTTAGTTGAGACAGTTCATGTCTATTGAAAATTGGCTTAAAAAAGCTTACACAAGCAAGAAGCATGAGTTCATATGCACTCAGCAGCTTCAACGTAGCTATGCTATTGAATGTGTTGAATTGTGTGAACATCTCATCTAGAAGTTTAAGTTGTTAGAGATGACACGCCTTTTTGGCACCTGATTCTTTTTCTTGGTATAAACACATGAAAATTCTTTTTAATAATGGCTTTGCTGGATGGCCACCAGAACACCTTTTTGATATTACTTGTTTATCTTCCAACTATAATGTGTAGGAGATACACTAGGCCAGATTGCTTCTCACAAGGCCGGAATTCTTAAGGTACTTATATGTTTTTTTTATAGTGCATTGTTTATGGCAAAATTCCTGCCCATATCTTGAGCTGACAGTTAAATTATCAAGTATTTTCTGAATTAGTTTGGTTTTTCTGCTCGTGAAGCCTCATATTCCTGCATTCACTGTACCACAACTTTCTGAAGCAATGGAAGTTCTTCAAGAAAGGGCCAATGAGTTGATGGTAATCTACTGTAACATTACCTTTGGAGCCGTGAGGCTAGTGACTAATGTTTATTTACCTTTAAAATAGTGTCTTCTGATTTCACCCTTTTGGCAGAACTCAATGAACTTTGTAACACATATGCAGCTTTTATTGATGTAGCATCTTCTTTATCCATAATCCCATAATCTGAATGTGTCTAGAATATTTCAATGAACAGAAGATTCGTGATTTGAAAAATGACTATATCATTTGTATCCTATGGCAAGCAAGTTTCACTAATCTTTGAGTGTTCCTATGTTGCCAGAATTTCATTTCCTTGCATGTATATATGGCTCCAAATGGACACGCAAATCCAAACTAGACGCACCAAACAGTCATATAATCTCTGGAAAGATGTAGATAAGCTATTAGCTTATTGAACCATTCATCATGTAACTATGTTGTATGTAACTATATAATTGAACCCTTCGGGATGGCCCAGTGGTTTGCGGTTGGGGCCTCCATGTTGGAGGTCTCAAGTTCAAAACCTCTTGCCAGCAAAAGCAAGGGATTTGCCTTCTGGGTCGAGCTCGTCGCACCGGACTTGCCTAGTACGGGTTGCCTCTCCTGTGTGGCTTGCGAGCTATTGGATAGGAGCGGGGACTTACCCTATGCGCACCCAAAGGGTAGAGGCTGCGGGTTTCCTTTGTCATTAAAAGATGGGACAAAGAATAGCGAATTGAGATAAACTCGGATTAATATTTTCCTCAAGTGACTGGGTTTAAATAGTGAGTGTAAAAGTGTTAGAGAGGAAGTATTCTGACTTCCTAATTACAAAAAAGAATCAATCTAATTAATTCTGACTAACCCTATTTGATACAGAGTATCATTTGTAATATCCTTAACAGTTAACACTGACTATTATCCTCTCTTTCCATGCAAATCACTATCTATAATGTACGTATCTACACAAAAATTTCTAAAACTATCTCTCTGTCCATGCAGATTCCGCTGGAAGTTGTCGGACCACTAACCTTGGAAAAGTTAAAAGGAACAAGGCTAAGTTTGTCTGGTGATCACCAGCTCAGTAATGCTGCCCTTGCTGTATCCCTTTGTAAAAGTTGGCTTAGAAGTACAGGGAACTGGAAAAGGCTGTTTGAAGATGTTGGTACTCTCATTATTCTCTCTTCTGTATTACTCTGTGCATATGGGAATCAGATTTTAACATATCAACTAATATTCATATTCATGTTTTTTCCAGACAAGTATAATGTCAGTAAAGCCTGTGATTTTTTTTTTTTAATTATCTTGTGATGACAAATCTTAAACTTCGTTACTAATTATGAATTATGTTGTTTGTGGATCTATATTGCAGCCGAGAAACTACTAGGAGGCAGTCCATAGGAAAATGTCCGTTGTAATTCCTCTCATTGAAAATTGAGAGAACGATGAAGCATAGTATGCTGACTATCTTAATAGTTAGTATTTGATTGGCCCATATCTGTTGAGGGAATGGATGCTTGTTTCCTTGAGTGGTTTTAGGCAAGCACTATCTCATAAGTTAGCTTTTGTTGTTGAGTTAAGCCCAAGGTCCATTCTTCTGAGGTGGGATGGGGGAGCGGCAATGACTTGCATCTTTGAAACTAGACTACAATTTAAATAGAGTGCAAGACCCCCTACCTCCTGATTCATAAAATCTTGATTCAACTGCAATACTTCAGAATGGTTGCAGATTTGCTGGTTTCTCATAGCACTAAATAAAAATTATGGTGAGGCAGACCTATAATTTAAAGGATGTTAAATTTTCCAAGAAATATAGATGTCCCTTCATATTATGAAGCGATCAGAGGATAGCCGTATGCTTGCACCTCCACCTTTTTTGTCTCTTATATTTACCTAAAACATCATGATGAAAATTCTTCTCTTTTCTCATCTAAGCTGACCCTCTTTCTTTAAGGAGTCGTTTGGTGTGAGGTATAAGGTATAATTATTCTGGAATAAAATGTAGGATTATTTTATCCGGTGTTTGGTTGGAAGTATTAGGTAATCTTTGGATTATTTATCCCATTATTTATACCTTAGTGATGAGATAAGTTATCCCATATACATGGTGGAATAACTTATCACAGAATAAGTTGTTCCCAACCAAATGACCCCTAACTGTGTTACTCTATCTCATCTTGCCATATAATGGAGGGGTATTTTATAAGTCAAAGTGTCTTAGGAAGAGTGACCCACACTTCTTTTGCTCGTGTTCTCTGGCTCTATTATGACACTGCTTGACCTTTTTTTGGCATCAAAACAGGCATATGAGGAAGATGGTCTACCAGAGAAATTCCTGAGGGGTCTCTCAGCTGCACATCTTTCTGGCAGGGCTCAGATTGTTCTTGACCCTCTTATCAATACATCTGGGGGAAATAAAAGGTCTTCAGGAGATCTGACCTTCTACCTCGATGGAGCTCACAGTCCTGAGAGCATGGATGCTTGCGCAAGATGGTTTTCTGCTGCTGCGGTTGAACAAAAAGACCAATCACTTTCATTTGTTTCCTCGAAAGTTGAAATGAGGGAAAGAGCTGGGACAAATGATTACATCAAACATTGTCATAACATGGAATCGGACGAAATATTGAAGCGTGTAAAAGAAACTTCATATTGATACATGAAATTTAGTTCTTCTGCATTTCATAAATCTTATGCTATTGTGTTTTCCTTTCCTCTAATTCTTGTCTTTGTTGAGTGGTGTGCTTTCTGAAAAAATATGGTCTCTGCACTGCAGATTCTGTTATTCAACTGCATGGATGCAAGAGATCCTCAAATTCTTCTTCCTAGGCTTGTTGATACCTGTGCATCATCAGGTAGTCATCAAAGATAATCATGCAGCAATTTGTTGTTGTCATCGATGTTTGCCTCTGCAGATTGGGAATTGCATTCCATGTGGGTTCTTTGATGCTAGAATAGATAGCACAATTGATATACTCCTGCTATGTTACACTTGTTTAGTATACCATGAGCCACGTGTTTGCTTGTTTGTGTAGAAATCAACTTTGTTCCTTGCGCAGTATCATGGCTGATATGCTATTGTTTTCTTTCGACTAGGAATAACATACTGTGGCTTTGTTCATTATCTGGTGTGCTTGAAGGAAAAAATGTAGATCAGAAATGAGAAGCAGTTAGGGTGAACTGAGGATTTGTGTGGGATAATGATGCAACAAGTTTTATGATTGATTTGATACATAAAGCTAATTACTTCCATCAATCTAAGTTTACGTTGACATTTTTTGTAAAAAGTTAACCCTTCAATTCATAAGTAGTTCTATTTTCAACACTTAATATGTGCAGGTTGACTGCTCTTGCATACATTCTGTCTCAGCATATGACAATGTGATCGAAGTTTTACTAATCTAACCCAACTTACAACGTGAGGAATTAGATAGCATCTGGCTAATCTTATGCTTCCGAAGAAATTTTAAGTATTTCTAATTCGACTCTCTTGATTTCTACCAACATAAGGTGGATTCATGTAGAGTCCAAATAGATGCACCTGGAGACCTTGTTCATTTAGTTCAAGGAAGATCACAGAAAATTCTTTGATGTCTTGTTTGAATCTCTTTCTCTTGTTAAATGATGAGGAGATTCCGTTGAGAGTAATAAGTTGGTGAGGTGAATGTTTCCTTCTGCAGGTATTTACTTCTCAAAAGCTATTTTTGTGCCAAGCATTTCAGCATATACCAAGGTTACTTCTGCTACCTCTACTGTACCCTCATACATACCTGGAAAGGATTTGTCATGGCAGTTTAACCTTCAGAGAATTTGGGAGAGAATCATTCATGGCAAAGGTAGCTTCTTCCCTGTTGGTAACTGGTTTGTCTTTATTTTCTCTTGCATGATTGTGCCTGTTGTGCAATATTAGGTGGCCAGCAGGTTGAAAGTTTGTTGAATGAAGAACAGTTGCCTTCTATTTGTAGTGTTAAAGTTGAGTGCAAATCTATTAAATTTTAAGACCTCCCAGATGATCCCTTGGTTGAGAAACAGAATTAAAGGCTATATGAAATGCATAGTAGAGGGAAACTTGATTAAGACGACACTTATAAATGAAGGGTTGAGACAAGACAGACAGAAAGACCGTAGTGATTTATTTATTTATATTTAATCGATGGTGGTGTCTGGGTCAGCTTAAATGCACCTCGACTAACCAGCCACCTGCTGTCTCCCACCAGTACATGTAATTCTGCCTACCAAGGCTTAGGAAAATGGGAAGAAATGACTGGTGTTTTTGCCTCGTGGGATTTGAACCTAAGATCTCATGGTTCTTCTCCAACATTATTGACCTCTAGACTACTCCCTTGAAAGCACAAGAAAAGTTATTTATTATGTTCAAAGATGAAAGAACTTGAAGCTGAAGCAGAAGGCTTATCATATATTTTAAAACTTATCTTTAACATTTAGCAATCTGTTGATTAGGAATAGCCTATTTCTATTGATGAATCTAAGTCTATAGAATTGAACCGAGTTAAGTGCCATAGCCTCTTTCTGTTAAAGTTCAACAATTGTGAAAAGAATATTAAGAAAGCTCAAGCGATTTGCGGATTCCCCTTGTCATTAAAAAAAAAGCACAATTGATTAGAAGTGATAGAGCTGTAAGCATACCAGAAAGCACAGATACTTTAAATTGATACAATGCAAAAATCAGGTTTCAGTGAGTTCTTTCCACAAGGCCTTATTCAGCTAGGAACATCTTCTTTAGCATCGCCATGTGGATCCCTTAATTCCTGTTCTGTTGTGTCCTTAACTAAGTCCACATGTACTCCAGGATTTGTTGGTTTCTGGAGATAATTTTTCGCTTGGTGTATCTAGTCCCCATTTATCACTTTTAGTCATCATGTTGTTGCACCTATTACTTATTGAGGTCTACATAGGGTGTTACATGGACATATTTGCTTATAATGAATTGATTAAGACCCTCAATGACCTAAGATATGATGGAGAAACTAAATTCCTTCTATTGTAGGTTAACATGCAATTCTATCCTTCTTGGCTTACGTCCCAGACGAAATAAGGAAATGGATACTTGTTATTACCTAACTCTAATCTCTTGATTCCGATCTTAAGATGTATATGTCAATGACGAGACCTAGAAACTCATTTGTAGCTCTATCTTATTCTGATCACAGATTCATGAGAGATGAGATCACCAGGACATGTACCCTTATACTAAGAGCAACTGATGTCAATTAGATGATTTCCAATAATATACCTTGCTACTTGGAAAACACTCTGTGAGCATCACAAGTCGTTTTTATTGAAAGATGGTGTACATCATGATTCAAGGGTATCCCATTTATGATGCGCCTAAACTGATCAATGTATAGGTCGGTGTATCACACCCAAAGATAACAGACAATCCCAAAATAAGTACTATATCACTAAGTTGCTTGGAACAATTTGATAAGTTGATTTTTCAATTTATTTTTCACTTAAATTTTGTAATAACCATGTAGGATGTTCTCTTCCAGTTTGGAACAATTTTGAAAGCCATTTGTTCATAAACTTCCAGCGACAACTTCTAATATCTGAATAAATGATAAATTTAATTTCAATCTAATGAAATTTGCCAAAATAATAACTACAGGAATTACTTTCTGACAGATGTGCATTTCAAATAATTGTAGTTTTTATAACAATAACAACTACATACCTAATCCCGCAAGTGGGGTCTGAGGATGATGATGCATACGCAATCTTACCCTTACCTTGTGAATACATAGAGGATGTTAGACCCTTAACGCAAGTAATGATAACGTAAAAGCCTTCATAGTAAATGTTAACAATGCAGTCAAAAGTTAGGACTGATCTTAACGGTGTCTAAGCGAGATAGGAGAAATATGAACTAAGAATTGGTTAAGCCACTAGGCAGTGGCAATCTAAGGATTAGTATTGAAATTGATCAGATGTGAATCATACCTTGTGTAGTTCGGATGGAGTATATAAAAAGCATATGTATTTTGTATGGAATAATTTAATTGTAGGTGTAAAGTGAATTAGGGAGCACAATATTATGTTAGTTGTAATATATGCACTATGAATTTAGTGTTACTGGGCAAAGATTTTCCAATATTACTTAAAAGAAAAACTTGAAAATAACACCGAAAGTGATAAACATAATGTCAAAAAAGGGAAGTAATTAGTTCAACAACTTCATTTAAGCTAATCAAGGTTAAAAAGTAACAACGAATGTAACTAATTAGAGGTGTAAAATCATCTTATAAGGTTTTATTGAGTTGGAGTTGTCGAATTTTTTTTCTTGAGTCACATTCAAAGAAAATGTACATGTAAATGGAAAATAAAACTTTTGCTATTTCACATATATTTTTTCATAGTATAGAGTTAACATTGTGTAAAAAAAGGCAATTCAGTCCACAAAGCATCGCGCATTAGTAGGGTATGGGGAAGGGCCACAACCCAAGGAGTGTGATGTAGATAGTCTACCCTAACACAAACATTAGTGGTGCTTTGATTGCTTGTGCCCTAGCCGAGGAGGTCTGTAGTTGGGAACATTCATGTGCTATATAATCCAAGCCATGAAGATGTTACGCTTGGTCAAGTAAGATCTTGTATTTTGAGTTTGCCTCTCAATTTTTTGTATCATAAAATTTGATAGGCAACTGCTT
>JBCEWC010010593.1:0-17492 GCA_038996855.1 Solanum aculeatissimum | reverse complement strand
ATTTCCATTTTAAGAAGAAATTAATCACTTAAAATGGCCGCTTAAATGCGGTCGACCGGCGATTAAAATTATTTGACCAACTTTCGAGGATAACTATATTTATCTTAACCAAATAAATTATTTTTTAAGAAAAAATATTTGAAGTATTTGAATTTGTATAACTTGCCAAAATAAAATGCTTAAAATCCCAAGTCATTTTGAAATTTATTATTAAATAAGTGACTAAAGACTTACTTCTTTTATTCAAATTATTATTAAAGTGATCGAAATGTTGCAAAGTTAGAAGACGTTAAAGTTTGAAAATTTTAAATTTTTCAAACATGATTAATTTGAAGAAAAATCATTAATTTGAAACGATTAAATCTAAAAAATGAACAATAAACGTGAATTAACATAAATCGCTCGTCGTTTGGGGAATTAATTGGATTAAGCAAAATAAAAATTCTAAGTTACAGTTAGTAGTTAGTTAATCATTACAGACCAAAAAAATAATACGAATAAATAAAAAAGAAATAAATTTAAATTGCCGTCGCTGTATAACTTGTATATCGAGTGTATACAAGTTGATCTTCACGCCTCCAAAATCCATAGTTGATTCCTAGAGATTTGAGGGAGAGCCTAAATGCAAGGTGGAGTCCCAAAGAAACTCGGATAAATGCATAAGAATAAGGAAAAAAAATAAAAAAAATTAGGATTCGAAAATTATTAGAATCTACAAATTAATAATTTAAGACCAAAACTAATACGTAAACTTATGCATTTACAACACAAATAATAATAATAAAGCATGATATTTATTAATATTAAGATCAAAAATTAACACAGTCAAAGTTCCAAAACAAAATTAAACTAAGAATTTTAAATCTTAAAATCAACAAAAAAAAAATATTTAATAATTTTTTGCAATTAAGATCTCAATATGTAGAGTCGGTTAACTTGGATCTTATAAACAAAAGGCAATCCATAACTTTGAAACCAAAATCGATGTTCAAGATTCATTGATTTGAATGTAAAGAATTCATATATGGAAACTTATTGGATTGAAACTAAGAAACGTATATACAAAACTTATACTTTGAAACTAGAAAATAATATACTTAAATTTTGGGGACTAAAACAATACATAGCTCCATATCCTTGGTTTCCTCAAGTAAGATCGAAATTTAAACAATAAGAATTCATACAGCGATAATAAAACTTAAACTTTGCATCTCAGGGAAAATCCAACAGTAGCAACAAGAACCCAACAACATACCATATAAATCATAATCACCAGACAAATGACTACATACTATCCAATAAAGCATAACGTGTTAAACGCAATAAACCAATATGATTCACATACCATCTTAAATGACCTCAAACTGTCAGTTTCAATTTATAACAGCAAACAGAAGCAAGAACGAGGAGAAGAAACATTGCAAAATCATTGGAAGACTAAATCAAAGTTAGAACAACAAGCTAGAACAGGAAAACAGGGAATCACCATTTTAACTTAAAACTATCTCACCACGATTTAAACTGGACCCTATATACATAGTTTCAACAAAAAACTAAAAAAAAAATGAACTGTATCAATGTATTACAGACTAAAAAAAAATGAAACTGTCTAAAAGCCCAATCAATCGTTTGGATAGCAAAAGAACTTAACATTTGGAATCAAACTCCTTTAACTCTAGAACAAACTCGAAGGACTCCGAAAACAACTTCAACAGTAACATAACAGTGACGATCGGCACCATAACAACAGACCCAACATGGACCACATGGGACAAGAATATACGAAAAACGAATTCAAAACAGTACTCTACGTTTAACACACAACTAACTCCAAAAATCGTTTTTAACAGACCCATCAATATCATAACAACAGCAAAACCCATCAGTATCACAACAATAGCAAAACCATAGTCCAGCACAGTCGGTTCTAGGCAAAGTCAATACCACGAATGTGATTTCTGAATGTTACTAACGATTAAACACATATTCGAACAAGATGAAGGAAGATGAGATTGAAAGATTACCTTTTCCGGAGCAGCGAACCGAACGACGAGCCGAGTGACAAATTTTCGACACCAAGGAAATTGATGCTTGGGTTCCCTATCCCCTGTTTCTGTTTGCTCTCTCTGTTCCTCTTTGTTTTGCTATTTCTGTCGACTTTCGACTGTTTCTATCTCTCAATTGTTTCTATCCCTCTCTGTATATCTGTTTCCGTTTCTCTATCTCTCTCCGTTATCTTTCTCGGCTGTCTCTCTATTCTCTCCCTCTATCCGTGTCCCCTCTGTGTTTCTTTCCCTTTGAATTTTAAAGGGGAAGAACGGATTGAAAAGGGGGCTCCACCAAAACTAAATTTCCGGAAATTAGGGCCTTAATTCAAAAGATGAATCATTGGGAGCCGAAAGTTGCGGGATTGTTTGAAAAATTGCCGGATTAGTGGGGTTGAAATGATAGAAAGGGGAAAGAAGTCGTTGGGTGAGGGGTCGACTGGGGTCGGGGAATGATGAGAAAAAGGAGAGAACGAATGATGAGGGGAGTTCGGATGAGTGAGAGAGAGGGAGAGTGTTGTCACGCGGCTGCTGGGCAGAGGGGCTGTTGACTGGGGAGATGCGGAGAGAGGGAGAAAGGGGTTGCAAGAGAGAGAGAGAATCGCGTGCGGCTGTGGAGAGAGCCGCCGGGCTACGAGGTTGCCGCCAGCGCAGCTGGCGCCGCTGTGCAGCTGTGAGCTGCTGCGGTCGCTGCGCGTGCTAGCGCCGGTCGTGAGGGTGCCGATGGTGTCGGTTGCTGGTGGAGTTGCGGGAGAGGAATAGAGAGGTGAGGGAGATTGAGGGAGTATGTATGTATATGTATGTATGTCTGAAAATGTGTGTATGTGTAATGTGGGTTAGTTAATTAGGGTATATGTTTGGGAAGAAGAAATGGGTATGAAGATGGGTTTTGGGTCGGGTCAAAGGAGGTTTGGGCTGGGTTAGGGTGTAATGTTGGGCTGGAGTGAGAGATGACATGGGCTGAGGGAATTATGAAGGGTGTAATATGTTGGGCCAATTTGGTCCCAAAAATGGACCAAATATGATCTGAAAAATAATATAAGGTGGGGGAAATTAAATTTTAGGAGTTAGCCAATTTAAATGCAAAAGGGCCATTAAGATGTAGTCAAATTGATTAGATTGACCACGAGACGAAACTAATACGAATCAACTAAAGAACTTTAAATCAAACAACTTAAAATGATTAACACGATTACGGAATGGTTAAATCTAAAAGTGACTAAATTAAATTACAAGATGTGACATAAAGTTAAATAGGCGATAATCATATAATAAAGTTTAAAGATTTAAGCTCTAAAAAATCATTAAAATACTTTTCGCCTTTCTAAAGCTAATCATTCAAAATTGTTTGAAAATTAAAGTTCAATATTTAATTCGTATTGTGGAGGGTAAAAATTGGGTGTCAACAATGGTTAAATTCCTACCATTAATCTTTTTTGAACTAAAATACACTTGATTCAAAAGAAATAGTCAAAAAAAACTTCCTAAATAATAGGCAACAATTTTTTTATTAAAAAAATTCTAGAGAATCGGCCAAAAAAAATGTCCCCAAAAAAAAGACAAAAGAATTTCAAAAAGAAAGGCAAAAGTTTTTTGCTAACTCTTGATTCCCTAAGTTTATGGATACTTCTAAATCAATTAATTTTACAACAATTGTCATTAATTATTTTTTAAATATTTAGAACTTTCAAAATTATTAAAATATTGTTTGAACTTTTTGCTCTTCATTAAAAGATTTATCTTTAGACAAAATCGTTTTATCCTTCAATTATTATATTATTATTTTAAATAATATTAAATATTAATTATAATAAATATAGTAAAAAAAAGAATGTTTTTCTTATTATAGTTAAATTTTGAATAATCTTTTTTCAACTAAACTAGACTTGACAAAAAAAAGTAAAAAAAAAAGTCAATTTTTTTTTAAAAAGTCACCCCCCCACCCACAAAAGGCAAAATAATAGTAAAAAAAATCAATAATACGTTAAAATATATATATATATATATAGCCAAAAAAGTCCCTGCAAAAGTTTTCTACAAAAAAGTTTATTGGGGAATTTTTTTTAAACAATCTTGAAGTTCTAATCTCTTAAACAGTGAAAAATTAAGAAATTATAAAATATATATGATTCTTTCTTCTTTTCTTTTTGGTTCTTTGTATTTGTAATATCACTTTTAAAAATAGATTTGATAAAATGGTTACTCTTTTTCTATAATTTACTTATTAGTATGGGTTACACGCGCAAAGCGCGTACCCAAAAACTAGTTTTAATATATACACAGAGTAAATATTCACTTGCGATACATTATATTTTAAAACATAAACAAAAATAAAATAATTAAAAATATTTTATAATTAATATTTTTAAAAATATGTAACTAAAAAATATGACAAATATTTTAATAGACGGAAGGAGCAGCAAAACAATTTTGTCAAAGTAGAGAAGTCAATAGAAAATCTGCAGCACGTGTTTATTAGCTTATGCGATTGGCGTGAAGTTACCAATATTTACCATTAATGTTAACTAGCAAGTGAAGACTGAAGACCAAATGAATAAGTGCAAATTTGAATATCCAAAAGTAACTATGTTTGATCGATTCAAAGTTCAACCTAATGACTAATTTTATTTTTTTAATTTTCTTGAAAAAATGATACATCTCCATTTCCTTCCTGCATTACTTTTGGCAAGTCTTCTTCTAGATTTGTTTGAAGTTTAATATTCCTCCGTTCAAATTTGTTTGTCAAATTTTCATTTGGCATATTTATAACAAAAATAATTGATATAGTGAGTTTACTATTAAATTCCTATTAATTGATAAGGTCTCAAACATATTATTGACAGTATAATAGAAAAAACAAAGTATCATTCTTGATCTATCAAAAATAAAAAATAAAAATAGAAATTAAATTAAAAATTATTTGATAAGTGAATCCGAACGAAGGAAGTATCTTTTAATGTAAATGGGAGAAAATCATCCATAATTTTCGATGAAAAAGAAAAGTAGATTAAGAGCCTGATTTATTTTAAGTCCTTTTAAATTAAAATAACTTTTAAACATTTTTGGAGTGTTTAAGTAGATTAAAAAAGTGCTTATAAGTACTTATTTTAAAGCTAAAACGATCAAAATAGATCAAAAATCATAAGTTAAAAATCCTAACTAATGACTTTTGACTTATAAATCAAAAACACTAAGCTCATCCAAACAGACTCTGAGTCATTTGGAGGAAACTAGTGTGATATTTTTCCTAGACCATTATAAACTGGTTTGTAAACTTTGAGGGTCGTTTGGTTACCATGATTAAGATCCAAATCCTAGGATCATTAACACTTGAGCAACTTCGGGTTTGACATGCAGTGTATTTTTAAATTTATATGAGATCAAAGACGTTGGCCTTAGCTTAATTCTTTAGATCCAATTATTGGTAGTTGAATATTGTGAGACTAATAAACAAAATAAGAAAATGAGTAAATTGTGTGAAGCTTTAGGCTTAATTTGATGATGTCATGAGCACCGGATCAGGAGATATATGTCTTAGCTTCGGAAACGATTGTGAGTGAACAACTAAAGGATGTGGTGCAGTGAATGGGGTTATTCTTTCTTTAATTAGAGGTCTCGTGTTCGAGCCTTGGGTATAGAAAAATTCCTTGGTAGGAAATGCTTCCTCCCAAATAGGGTCTTACTGTCATGACCCAAGCTAGGCCCTAGGTGTGACACGACGATTGGAACCCCGAAGGACCCCAACCAAGCCATCTAAGTGTATCATCAAACATTCATAAGGTGATAAAGACATCAATCACAAGCAATAAGGGGAAAGGGTATTAGCCTCATATCAACATCACAAGAGGAAGAACCATTTAGTTCAAAAGAGATATAGACCATAGACTCTTTACACATTTTCCAAACATGCCTCTAAACAAAACATAGCATAGCGGGGGGGGGGGGAGGGGTAGAAGTTAAACAACAAAACATAGGTAGAGTATCCTTGGGCTTGCCCTCGAAGCATGAGAACTCACCACAAAGTCCTCAATAGCCATCATAAGATCACCTCAAGATGAAGGAGGAACACTAGACCCTATATTTTTAACAGTGTAGGCAAAATATGCGTTAGTACGTTGAAATGTACTAAGTATGTGAGCAATGCATGATGTACATAGATATAGATACATGTAACATGGATAGTATTATGCATGAGTCATGAGATGTAAGACCACAATAACACATGCATGAAGTAAAACTTGAAGTAAAACATTAAGTAAAATATGATCATAAGTTGTGGTCTAGACATCAAAATCTTTAAAGGCTCAAAGTAACATAAGCATTTTGTGAGAAATTTCCATAACCTACAATAAGATCATGCGAGCTATAACATGAAATCCAATGTAACTCCCATTAAAAACTGGGAAGTCTAGTTGCCAAGGTAGAACTCCGTGTAAAGTCGACAATCAAGGGCTAAAGGTGGATCCACTAGCCAAGCCTACAAGGGTTCCTATGGTGGCACATAGTTGATGAGGCAAGAGGTTGATACTAGGATTTCCTAACTGAACCCCAGCTCAGGACCCATTCGGTGCTAGGTCAGATCCCACAGAATATTAATAAACATAATCATATGCATACACATTCATAAGTTTTGAAATATAACTTCATTGTCAAAGAGCAACTCATTAAAACCTTTGTGATCCATTCAAGTGAGAATTGTCCTTTTACGAAATGGAACCTTCATTAGTTAGTGAGAATTGTATTTTCACCCACAATCATTCATCATTCTTTCATTCATCAATCATTTGTCATTCAAGAGGTTTCATAAAACATCAGTGAATAACTTTGCATAATTTTGAAAAGAAACACTTGTCATTCATGATTATCGTTCAACATAGACTAGGGACATGATGTGGATTTAACTTCAAATCAACTTTTAAAATGTGTAATTTAATGAAATTCATGCATAAATATAATAAAAATTATCAATTAAAATCATAATTATAATAATCCACATTAGTCATCATGAACACTAGAAAACTTTGTAGAGAAATTACTTGAAAATCATAATAGTCATGCAATTAGATAATAATACATGTTTAATTGAGTAAATAGGCCATAATTGAAGAATAATTCATGCAATTGGACGAGAATTGAACAAGACCCATTATCAAGTCATGAACCATAAATAGAATTTGAAGAGAATTCATGGAAAGATCATCAATTTCATGTAATTGACATGAATTCATATTAGGATAGATCAATATTCAAAATCTAAATCATAATTGAATAAATTGAGTAGAAGTTGAGAAGACCCATAAAATTTACATACTTGAAATTAAATGAAAAGTTGAGAAATTGAAGGAGCTCCCTAAAAGAAAGGATTCTATGGATGAAAACTCACATAACTTAAGTGATTGTCTTAGAAAATTTGATTAGAAATGGAGGAATTGACTTGATCTTCAATGGAAACTTGCTTGAAGGAGAAGAAATCCTTGAGAGTAGTTTTCTAGAGAGAGAATTTTTATAATATGTGAATTGTAGAAGAATAGAGTCAATCAGGAGGTTAAAGGGAATTTATAGAATAGAATTTAGTCCCACAAATCATCCAAATTCACTTAATGACGCATAGAAAAAAGTCCAATGTTCTCACTTAATGTTGAATTTGTAAGGAAGAATTCGACCTATTGTGAAACAAGTCCATGACGTGAAGATATTTCATCATAGGTCATTTTTTCCGAAGTTTAATTTTTTGCCAGATTTGACTAAGGGGGGAATTGAACCATCTTGGACCCACTCAGTGACGCCTACTTATCGTGGACCCGACTGGATAAGCAAATTTTTTCAAAATTATTTTTTACGATCCGCTTGATCTAAAAATCCACCAAGGTCATTTTTTAATATTTTACCTTATTCTATCATATTCTAACCTCCAAATCATTTAAGGTATTATAATATCTCCGCCTTGGGAACAATCGTCCTCATAGGATAAGACTAGCTTGATAAAGTAGAGTATGTAACTAGCAATCCAGCAAGAATGCAATAATACAACTTTAAATTTATTTTCAAGAGTATGCATGCATGTAATATGACATAGAGAGATTGACACTTAGGAATTTGGAGGCACTAAGTACGAATACATAAGTATCTTGGGCTTGAGGGGAGCGAAAGAGGTAAGGATATCATTTCATTGATGTAGCTCAAACTACCCCTCCACTTAGAGGATAAACGGTCGTTGTCAAAATAGATAACTTAACCAAGGTCAGGGTTGATCTCACAGAGAATATGATTAGACCTGGAGTAATTACAAGCAATTTGAATTGAATTAACCTATTTATCTTCTGAAAGGGGGGTATTTTGTAATTGTAGTAAATAACCCTAAACTAGAAGCAAGTATGTGAAATCAGTAGGAGAAGTAACTAGCGTATTGTGTTCCCCATGAATTACTTATACAATATCACCAGATATCATAATCTTTTCTAGTGTGTAGTATGTAGAATGGTAAATTGAGTTTATCAAACCCTTTGATCCAAACGAGAGGTAAATTTCACTATGTGATTTGATCCATCCCCACAGCATGACGTTACTAACCCTTACCTTTTATTCTAGTACAACCTCTCCTTAATCCAGTTTGGTTGATTAGACGAGAGGGATCACATCGAATCCTGTTAACTACCCCCTTTTTCCATTCCTTACTACCTTGATCCAGTCGATAAGAATTAGGAAAAGTTCTCGTTAAAAAATATTCATATAGAAGGGCATAATTAATACATGCATGTACACTTTCCAAGAATTATAGATTATCCAGTTTTACCTTATTAGTTCTTCATCGTTCTCACAATCCTAGTTATGGATTTAGCTATGCATGATCAGTGTAGATGAAGAAATCATCTTAAACAATAACATAATTAAATACTTACAATGATGAATTTAAGAACAAGAAATCTCAATTCTCCAAAAGAAGTCATAATGTAATAATCACAAAATATGAGAGTATGGAGAGCAATCTTGAGGTGATTAGCATGCTCCTCTTCGCCTCTCGAGTACACCAATATGTCATCAATAAATACAGTCACAAACATATCAAGACACTGTTTGAATACTATGTTCATCAAATCTATGAAGGTTGTCGGTGCATTAGTCAACCTAAAGGACATGAAATAAGTCATCTATCCTGGGGAGAGGATATTTGTTTTTTATGGTGACCTTATTCAGTTGCCTATAATCCATATACATTCTGAGACACCCATCTTTCTTTCGCACAAATAGGACAGAAGAACCCCAAGGAGAAACACTCGGCCTAATAAAGCCCTTATCTAGCAAATCTTTCAGCTGTTTTTCAATTATATCAATTTAGTAGGGGCCATTTTGTAAGGTGGAATAGAGATAGGTTAGGTATCAGGAAGAACATCAATCATGAAGTCAATATCCTTATCAGGAGGGACTCCAGGCAAATCCTCAGGAAACTCACTCACAATCAGGACTGACTCAAGAGTATGAGCTCAACATTCTTAACTCGCACGAGCTGGTAGATATATCTCTTAGAGATCAACTTTCTGGCCTTAAAGTAGAAAATAAACTTACCCTTAGACACAATAGAATTACCCATCATTTTATGAAAAGCTTTTTTGGAAATTGAATTTGATAGTCTGGGTTCTACAATCAATAGTGGCATAATAGGCGTGAAGCCAGTCCATGCAAAATATTATATCAAAATCAGTCATCTCTAACTCAATCAAATCAGAAAGAGTATCCCTATGATGGATGAACATTACACAATCTCTACAAACTCTCTCGGCTAAAATAGACTCACCAATCAAAGTAGAAACAGAAAAAAGCTCAAGTAAGCACTCAGGAAGGATCTCAAATCTATTGGTCACATAAGGAGTTATGAAAGATAGAGTGACACCAGGATCAAGCAAGGCATAAAAATCAAAGATAAAGACTCGAAGATTACCACATGGTGGCTTATCTTGTAAATCTTGAGCCACACTAGCCTGTGTTTGAGGTCCCTAAGCTCTAAAATTTTGAAATTTTTGTTCATTTTAATTTTTGGGTTTCGGTGCATTGACAGATGAAGGCACTATCTCGGACTGAAATTGGCTACCATTCCTATTTCCTCTCTTCCGAACCTTATGGCTGGAGGTTTTAGCCCTCTTATTTTTATCTCCTCTCTGTCTTGTTGCCTTTCCTCCTGAGCTTGTTGTACATAGATTATTAATTTGCCTATGTCCATATCACTCACAAGCATAACTCCTCTTCCATATTTCTTCGGCCACTTATTCAACCCATCAACATACAGACCTATCCTTTCCTCATGTCTATAACCATCTCAAGAGCATAGAAATACAACTGCATGAACTTAAGACCATGCTCCTTCACCGTCATGGAGCCATGTTTCAGATTTAAGAACTCTCTTAACTTGGCCTCTTTCAACTCCCTTAGGAAGAAATACCTTAAGAAAGTTTTCTCAAACACTGCCCAAGTTAGAATTGGAGTACCCTCTCATCTACCCTTCTTCCAATGGTCAAATCATAATCTGGCAACCCCTTTGAGCTGGTAGGTAGCCAATTTTACTCTATCAACATCAATCATATGCATCACTTGAAACACTTTCTAAAGCTCATCAATGTAGTTCTTAGGATCCTAATTGGGTGTAGACCGGGTGAACTCAGACGGGCTCATCCTCAATAACTCCCAAAACCTAGATATGTCTGGAGAATTCTGCCTGCTTGCTCCCTATGTAGCAATAGGTGTTGTCATAGCCTGGGACAAAGTCTGGATGGCCTAGCGAAGCTTAGCATTTTAGATGTCATCCTATGATGGATGTTCAAGGATAGCTGGGCCTATGGGTTCATCCTGATTCTTAGGCTTAGGTTGGTTAACATTCTATCTAGCAGGACGTCCTCCTCCTCTAACAGCTCTTCTTGGAGGCATGATCACAATTATGCAAATGCATAGTGCACTAATTAGAAGAGAGATTTCATAGATTTTATCTATATAGCACGAATCATAACAAGAAATAAGTGTAACCATTTCTAATGTCCTATAGCCTCCTGCTTATAAAATGTGATGCAAAACATACCCATAAACAAGACTCTACTAGACACGGCTTCATAGACTCCTTAGGTCACTTGAACTCTGTGCTCTGATACCAAGTTTGTCACGCCCCAAGAGGTTACCCTTGGTGTGGAAGACACTCAGAGACTATTGCTAGCCCCCAAGCGAACCACTCGACTTCATCACATTCCTTCAATCACAATCTAATAGCGAAAGACATCAATGATTAAGAATACTAAATGAAAAGAAATGACAAAATGATAATCAAAGGCCAAAGGTCAAACAATCTATACATCAATTAAGTAAGACTAGTGTGAAAGAAAACTAGACAAAATAACATCCAATCACAACTCAACAGTCTAGTTTTTGAATCCTCTAAAACATCTGACTAAATAGTGCCAATGATAGACCCATGACTACCTCTAAATAGAATAAAATAAGTCTAAACTCAAAGTTATAAAAGAAATATGATATCCTCTAAAAGTAAGGGAGGACTCACCAATCAGCTGAATGCAAATAAGTCCTTAACAGGGCACCTGTTGATGAGCGCTAGTACCTGTCTCTGCATCATGAAAAGATGAAAGTCTAAATGGACGCCAGTACATGGAATATACTGGTATATAAAATGGTTGAATACAACGTGCATCAAGATAGAATACTATCAAGTTAGATAACTCAGATCAAGAGATATGAAACTCAATCAGAATGCCAAATGTCTATCTAATGCAAGAATAAAGAGTAGACAATAACCCATTAATACAATTCTAATACATTCTGAATCCAAATCTAATCAAATCATAGTACTATCGGTATAGAATCTATTTGGGAGTATCTCTTATCCGATAAAAATCACTTATGAGCCAGTGATTGTACAAAACTTTTATTGATATTGCCATAATCGTTCAGTACTTTCTAGGATAAAGAATGAATCAATCCAAAATAAATCCAATCAACCAAGTCCTCTATTCTACTAAGGACCTATCAAGAGAAAATATTCGACTTAACGATTTTAATCCTCTTCTACATTTGGTGACGTAGTTATTGAGTTCAAGTTGGACTTACTCTTACTCAATTTGGTGCTCAATACTCCTCCCAAGACTCAACATGCTCATAAGACATCAACCCCATGGTTAAGGTTAACTCATTCAACTAGTTTCATTGTACATTTATCAACTTAGTTCATCACATCAACTATCAACTCTTTGGTTAGGAACATTCTTTAGGATTAGCTCATGACTCATAAAATTCTCTATCATGCATCATTTCAACTCATAGTATTCAGGAAACAAAAGTAGATTTAAAGCAATTAGGAATTTCATAGACTCTTTAGGCTCAAATTATACTCATGCATACTCATTAAGTGCAATATGTAAAAATAACAATAATTCATCCTAGGGTTTATGTAGAAAAGTGAAATCATCTAATTCAAGTATTTAATTCATAAAAATTACAATTCATACAATATTATATAGGAATATATTAGGATTTAAGAAAAACCTTCAAGAAATATTCATAGAAGACTCTATTCATTCACAACTCTATCAATTCGAGTTATGTGGCACATGGAAGAACATAATCCATACTCTAGTTAACCTTACATACCTGTAAATTTTGAGTCTTGGAACAACTTGAAAAAATTCACAAGATTATCTTCAAACCCTAGTTTTTTTCTCCCTTGAAACCTTGCTCTAAGTTGGAGAAGGTGATTTAGCGTAAAAAGGTTGAACATATATGTTTAGGGATTTATTTAGGTGTAAAAACGTCAAGTTTAGGCTTTGAAAGGATGAGAAAAGACCAAAGTAACCCTTCTTAAAAAGCTGTCAAAGCCATCCACGGGCCCACATACGGCCCGTAAGAACTAATCATAAACCTTTGGGTAAAATTTGGGGTTTCTGGATCGATTCCACGAGCCCATACCACGACCCGTAGAAGCACATACGGCCCGTAGTTGGGTCCATCAATTTGGGAGCTCAAAAATAAATTTTCAAGAGTTTTTCCCATGAGTTAGCATATGGGTCATCACTCAAACCACGACCCATGAGTCATCTCGTAAGTACACCTTGCTCTGACAGTCTATAGTAAAATGGTCATAACTTTTGACTCCAAACTTCAAATGAGGTAAAATCAGTGGCGTTGGAAAGATAATTCAAAGATATTTTATTTGGTAGGTCATGGGAGACCTAATATTTTGGGTGCTAAGAGTTATAATTATTTAAAGTTGGTCCTTGTATAATATAACACTAGAAACTCAATTTATAGGAAAGTTTTGAACTAGACTAAGTACTAGATGTCCCTTATGACCCTAATCCACTTCACATATGTAAAAATGAGTCTTGAAACATAGGTGCATGTAAGAATAAAGTTATGGGGTGTCACAATCTCATATCATTCCTTATTTGAAAGTTTATAAATGTACTAAGTGTGATATGTTGAATGACTTGAATCTTGTATATTATTGAGATTGAACTACTGAAAGGTTGTGACATATGTTAAATGACTTGAGTCTTGTATATTGTTGAGATTGAACTATTAAAAGGTTGTGACATATGTTGAATGACTTGAGTCTTGTATATTGTTGAGATTTAACTATTGAAAGGTTGTGACATATGTTGAATGACTTGAGCCTTTTAAATTGTTGAGATTGGAAAATTGAGGTACTATGATATGAGACTGTAATTGTTCATATTATCTATGTTGTGTAAGCTGGATTTTTCTACGTGCAGGTTTTGTAGTCCTAAGGTATGTGGTTGGGATTGAATGAATGCTTAGTTCTTTATTCTCTACCTGTGATTAGGTCCTTTTGTAGGGTACTTTGGTACTCACCCTTATTTTTCTACACATGTGTGTAGGTTGTGAGCTCGAATCTTGCTAACATACTTCTTACTCTTTTAGACCGAGTTGTTGATAGTTGAATGGTAGTTGTTTGTTGCTTCAGCATACTCTCAAAAGAGCCTGATATCTTGTAGTAGTTTGGTTCTATTTGAGAGACAAATACTATTGAGACTTGTATCATTTCTTCTTATTCTGATGTATTAGATACTTGCACCTTGTGAAAACCAATTCTGGAATAATTTTTTGTTTCGTTTTATGCTCTTTATGTTTTATAGCCTTGTTATTTTAATATTATGTTATTTTTAGCTTCCGCATTATCTTGTATTATGTTGTTAAGACCTGATTAAGCTGACTTGTCCGGTGAGTAAAGGAAAGTGTCATCACACCCTATTTTGCATCGTGATAGTACTCTCTTACAAGTGAAGTGAAAGCGTGATTTAAAATATTGCAATTAGATGAGATAAATTCTTGTCCAAAATTAGTCCATGTCTTCATTTACGAATGAAATTTAATTTCTGAAAAAACGTAGATTGTCAATAGCATCATATACATCAGATAGTTGTAAAATGAGCTACTACTAGAGTTATAGGTACAATTCAGAGAATTATTGGTAAAATACGATTATGAGTTACATGACTATTATTCTGGACACATTCTGAATAGCACTTGACCCAGTAAACTAAGAAGTAGCTATAATCGTGGACGGAGAAAAGTTGAACAACATATCTAAAAAAGAGGTCATAAAAATATTGAATGATCCAATCAGATATGAGCATGAGCGGAATGCCATGTTTAGGAAGGTAATATCTTATATAATAAAAAATAATAGTAAGCTACGGACATATCATTTTTATGAGGATCCTTTGATGCATGAACCGACTGATTAAACCAAGTTTCATTGTGCTAGCAACATTAAATCAAGCACTGCTTAGGAGGAGATCGGAGATTGTAATAGATTAGTATACATATAAAAAAATATGAGTTGTGCCACGATTAAAGACTCTTAAAGTGTAGAGTGATAGGTTAGGGTGTATTTACATATTCAAACATCATGTTTTATTCATATTTTATCTAAATTTTGAGTAAAATTTTATGAATATCCTTGCAATTATTCAATATATGCTATGATGAGCTAATAGATATGATTAGGATAGTTTTAGGTCAAAAATAACAATAACATATTCAAAAAATGGATTGAAACGCAAAGGAAAGTATTTCAAACTACAACACAACCACGAGAAGGTTTAGATGGAATCTGGTGCGGAGTTGAGGCTTACAGACTTTGATTTTTAGGTTATGCCCGAGATGGACCGTGCGATGCATACCTCAGCCCCCAAGATGGGCTTTGCACTCCATTCCCTTAGTTTGACAGACTAAAGTTGACAAAATCAAAGTAAAGTTCAAGCAAAATCAGGATTTCGACCATACTATTATACATATGTAATTAAGACAACATTTCTAGGGTTATATATTATTATTAAAAGTTAGAAATTACCTGCAACATAGAAGATTCATAGTTCTTAATCCTTAGGGTTTAATTACAATTTTAGTAGATTGCTGTGGAATGACAAGATTCTCTTAAAATAATTGTATTATCTATTTACTTTCATTTCTATTGATATTTTTTCTAGTAGTTTAAACTATAATATTTTATATTTATCGCTAATTACTCATGACTAAAATCTAAATAATTTAAAATAATATTTTTTAAGTAAAATAAATAAAGCATGAGGGTTATTCAAGATGACTACTTTACAACTAAACTTTCGTCAGAATACAGAGCTGCTCTCCTTCAAATTCTCTGAATTGAATAGTATTAAGTATTATCATGTGTCATGTAAAATATCAAATTTTATAGTGAAGTTACTATTTACCACTATGTTCATTTCAAATCAATTGTCCCTTTTGTTATAAATATTTTAATTTAAATTAGTAGTAAATTTATCAAATTAAAATATAATTACATTTTAAAAAATTATTTTGTTTCTATAACTAATATTGTTTTCTTAAATAAATTTATAAATTTCAAAAAACTTCTTTTCCTAAGGATTTAATAAAAGGTAAATACGTAAAACTATTCATCTTATGTATAGTGTTCTAAGAGACATATAAAAAATAATTAAGCAATTAATATAAAACAAAGAGAGTAATTACAAAGAAAATAAATAAAATTAATGAATCAGTTGGTCTGTTTGTAGTCTTTTGCCCGTGCTGAATCTATACTCTGTAGCGCTAATTAATACTCTTTGAAGCTCATATTTCTTGTTCATATATTACTAGTTTCTAATTTTGTGGACTCGCATATTAATATTTTACATGTAGATATGCTATCATTACATTAGCCTATTGTATGATCTAATAAGGTATTAAATTTTTGGGTCTTAAAAGTAAATATCTATTAATGTAAGTTAATTTAATTATTTTGAAAACCCGTGGAACTTTTCTTAAGTCTGATGGAGACTTATTGAAAATGTGTTTTTTAACCAGAAAAGACACTTCATAATACTTTAAATAGAACGGTCCCTAAACCAGAAGACAACACTTTATTCTTTTTCTCTCCATCTCAGAAATAGCAAAACACTGAAAGCAATCTTCAAGGTTTCA
This sequence comes from Solanum aculeatissimum, assembly GCA_038996855.1. Taxonomy (NCBI): domain Eukaryota; kingdom Viridiplantae; phylum Streptophyta; class Magnoliopsida; order Solanales; family Solanaceae; genus Solanum; species Solanum aculeatissimum. Next base: position 972 of record JBCEWC010010593.1, on the reverse strand, counting down.
GAAGATCAAGTTCGTAAATAAAGTTATTGTCATGGAACAAGGTCAGTACCCTTTTCATTCTTATGAATTTGAATCTCTATTTAATGATTTACTTGTTATCTTGGATAATTTCTTTAAAGCTTTCCAACAAGTGATATTGACGTCAAATCTTGTTAAATCATTAGACATGAAATTTAATTATGTTTTGGGGATCAAATTTAATTAGTTTATTATTTTTGGTTTGTTCCTTCGTCTGTTTTGATATTGCTGCAAACGGCAGTCAAGTCAAATCACAAAAGAATTATGATGCACCTTTTCATGTTTAATTTTTTATTTGAATAAGTATTTGTAAATATATACGTATTACTCCTGTGGATTCTTGGAACAAGAATATAATCTATATATAGCTTCCTTGTAATGACCTCGAAGGTTATTTTTGACATTTTTGACTTAATTATCATTTTTCCTTTCCCAAAACTTATCTTGGGTCATATTTGGTCGAGTCTAAAAGTCAAATTTTGTAAAAAGTTAAAGTTTTGCAAAAGAAAGAGTTTTCAAAAGCTTAAAGTTAGAAATTTTAAATTTTGAGTTCATTTTGAGTTTCAAGTGTCGGAATTCGATTTTGTCGATTCCCTAGTTCCAAAATGCTGAATCTAGTTTAGGATAACTTGCAGAACTGAATTCAAAGTAAAAAAAAAGATGTTAGGTCCAAAGTTACATTTCTGGTTCATTTTGTAGCATAAGTTTGACTTTGGTCAACATTCGGATTTTGGGAGCTTTTATCAAAATTCTGTCAGTTCCAGTGGTTTCGAGTGATGAAACTAACGCTAGAAATGACTTCATTGCAATTTTTAGAGCTTTCGTGAATATTGAGGTTTTGAGTTCGAAACTAGTTTAATTGATATTTCTAGGGTTCGTGTCACGACCCGGATAGGGGGCCTAGATGTGACATGGCGAAAGAGGACCCGAAGACCCTCGATCAAGGCATCATAG
>JBCEWC010010592.1:0-17493 GCA_038996855.1 Solanum aculeatissimum | reverse complement strand
GTCAAATCTGAATTAAAACAAGATGAAGAGAACATGATTTACACTTACGGTTGAGAAAATCAACGGAATCACAAATCATAATTGCAATTCAATGAACCAATCATAGCAAAAAGTTGCAAAAGTAATATCTCAAGTCAAAAACACCTTGTTCGTAACCTAGCAGTCATAACATCCCCAAACACGACCTAATAAAAGTGTATTTATATGATTTAAAATAAATCCTAGACAAAATAGAAAAACCGGGCGTCGACACGCAAAACCGATAACTACACGGACCGTCTAACGTTAAACGGTCCCTACCACCTTTCGTCTGGACTTACTTAGCTCTTGGGCTTCAGCCATCCATCCATCAGCTTACTGTTACACTTAACGATCACCAGTAACGGACCGTATAACGGTACACGGTCCGTCAAACTACCCGTCTGGATTACCTTTGATTGTTTCTCACGTGTGCACTCCGACCAGGGTTCTGTGATGTTTAACGACTCCCGAAACGGTCCGTCAATCCTCCAACGGCCCATCACACAATCCGTTTACCTTCACTTAGCCTCATTTCATTGATACTTCCATGGCTGACATTCTGTCGCGTTTAACGAGCAGGTACACGGCCCGTTAACAGGTACATGGGCCGTCACTCCTCCCATGAGTTCTGACATTGCCCAGTTTTTGCCCCTTTTTAGCACTGGCACTCTCTGTTACCTTTCACGGTTAGTTCCACGGCCCGTTAAAGGGTACACGGTCCGTGAACTTGACCGTTTGGGATACAGTTTGCTCCATTTTGTTCTTTTTTATGCCTTGCCTGATTTTCCTGAAAAATGAACTATACAAAACATTAAACGCAACAATTTACTTGAAAATTCGCAAAGATTTCATTTAGAAAAGTGTCAAATGATGAGCGTTTTCGCGACTCATCATTACACCCTCACTTAGAAATTGAAATAGGATAAAACTTAGTGCTCATGTCTGTGACGAGGATTGGGTTGAGGATATGTCATTTTTGTGCGAAGTTCAATTCTGGGCAATTTTATCCTGGAAAAAAATATGAACTATCCTAGATTAGGTTTGCGACTCAGAGATATTTCAAGTCGGTTCAATTTTGATCGAGATAGTTCAAGGAATTTTTTTTAACTTGGCTAGACCATGTCTGCAATGCGGATTGGTCGCAGACCCTACTAGATGATAAATTTTTGAAAATATATTTCTTCAAAATACTTTGACAAAAAATTTCACCCAAGCCATTTTTTCCAAAAAAATTTTTCTGGCTTATTCCAACTCTAAAACTAATAGGGTATTACAATATTCCTCCCTCTTGGGTAGTCCTCAAATGTGAATTCAGCTAGCACGAATAGAATGGAAACAACATCCACCCAACATAAATGCAATAATATAATTTAAATGATACAATAATGAGATTTTCAAAACTTGCATATAACATGACTTAAAAATTGGTTTAATGCATATCCATGCATATGAAATAACATGAAAAACTAGGAACCTGATGACCCCATCTGAATCAACTACAACCTGACCCCCAACACCCTACAACACTCTATCCTGGAGACATACCAATAACTCATCATCGAACTAACGAGTCTGAATTTGATCAACCAATGAAGACTGAGCCCCAACAAAGGCCAATACTTGGCTAGAATCTGAAATATCCAATTGAACCAACCGGTTATCTAAGGACTGAATATCTGAAGCAAATGGTCGCTCCTCAACTGCCAAGTGTGCTACGTTGCCCATACTCACTAACTTCTAGCTCAAGGCATCTGCTACCACGTTTGTCTTGCCAGATGGTATAAAATAGAAATGTCATAGTCAGCCAACAACTCAATCCACCATCTTTGGCGAGAATTAAGGTCTCCTTGCATCATAAGGTAGTGTAAACTCTAATGGTCAGTATAAATACTACAATGAACCTCATACAAATAATGCCTCCATATTTCGAGTCCAAACATTATCGCCACCAACTCTAAGTCATGAGTGGGGTAGTTACACTTATGCACCTGCATTTGACGAGAAGAACAAGCAATAACTCGACCCTGCCACATCAATTCATAACCCAACCCAATATGGAAGGCGTCACAATAAACCGCAAAGCTATCCCCCTCAATAGGGAGGGTCAGGATAAGAGCGGTAGTCAACAACTCCTTCAGCCTCGCAAAACTAGCCTCACACTCGTCGGACCATACAAACGGCACACCCTAGAGAGTTAATCGAGTCAGTGAAACAACAATGGTGGAGAAGCCCTCAACAAATCATTTGTAATGCTAACCCCACAAAACTCTGAATCTCTATCACTGAAGTAGGTCTAGGCCAGCTACTAATCACCTCGACCATTGCTGGATCCACACTAATGCCCTCATCGGACACCACGTGACCTAATAAAGACATAGACTTAAGCTAGAACTCACACTTAGAAAACTTAACATACAACCTGTGATCTCGGAGTATCTGAAGCATAATATGGAGATGTTGGGCATGCTGCTCTCGGCTCGATGAATATACCAGAATATTATCAATAAACACAACAAAAATAAATCTAGATACGGTCGAAATACTCGAGTCATCAAGTCCATGAACATTGCAAGGGCATTAGTCAGCTCAAAAGGCATCACTAGGAACTAATAGTGCCCATAACGAGTCTGAAAGGCAGTCTTCTAAACATCATTTGCCCGGATCCACAACTAATGATACCCCGATCTCAAATAAACCTTAGAAAACACTAAGGCCCCCTGCAACTAATCAAATAATTCATCGATGCACAATAGAGGATAACGGTTCCTCACTATCACCTTATTCTGTTGATAGTCAATACACATCTGGAGAGTCTTGTCTTTCTTTGTCACAAATAAGATAGGAGCTCCCAAGGGAGAAACATCCGGTCTAATGAACCCAAAATCAAGCAAACTCTGAAGCAATAAACTAAGATCCTTAAGCTCTGCAGGAGCCATCCGGTATGGTGGAATAAATATGGGCTTAGTGCACGGCTCAACCTCTATAGCAAAATCAATTTCCCTCATAGGTGGAAACCCAGGAAAATCTATTGGGAACACATCCAAAAATTCACATACCACTGGTACAGACTCTATAGGAGTCTCAATAGTCAAATCACACACATAGGCCAAATAAGTAGAATAGCCTGCTGATATCAATCTTTGGGCCTGAACATACGATATAATACTTGTCAGAACCCAACTCACGGACCCTCGCCAAAACACTGGAGGTATCCTCAATATTGCCAAGGTAATTGTCTTGGCATAGAAATCTAAGATAATATGGTATGGGGCCAAACAGTCCATACCCAAAATAAGGTCAAAATCAAGTGTATCAAGAAGTAGCAAGTCAGCCTAAGTATCAAAACCCTGAAAAGTGATCATACAACATCTGCAAATATGATTAACTACCAATGAATCCCCCACTGGGGTCGATACCCAAATAAAAAATGTAAGTGGCTCAGGGGTCACACCCAAGCAAGCAACATAATATATAAAAACATAAGAAAATGTGGAACCTGGGTCAAATAAGGCTGAAGTTGGCTGCTGACATACAAAAATCATACCTGTAATGGCCTCATCAGAAGCCTCGACCTCGACTCGTGCTGGTGCATTATAAAAGTGGTCCTAGCAGATTCCCCCTCGAACATCACTGTCGTCCTCGGCTCTACTGCCCCTAACCGGCTCTTTGGTACCGTGCTGATAACCTTGTTGGTCCTTATATTGATCATCCTGGTGACTACGATCCTGACCTCTTCCCAAGCCACCTAGTGTAGGAGCTGACCTAGCTGGTTGTAGGACGATAAGTGCTGCCCTCTGCTCTGGATAATCTCTAAGATAATAATTTGGTGCCCCACACCTAAAATAACCTGATACAAACCTGTCTCTAATGTCACATTTTAATAACTTGGTCTAGCAGTCTTAGAACCCTAACTACCTACTGAAGGTATCCTAACCGGTCTTGAAGAAACTGAGTCATACTCCTTCTGCCCGCACCTAGTGGGATAAGAGGAACCACTCCTACTAGAGGTACCCGGGCCCTAATGGCTACCCTTGGAAGCCTGTAGTGCTGCTTGATAGGGCCTGCTGGTTTGACCTTGGTGACCCCTCCTCGGAGTTATGTCCCTTAATATTTTGAACCCTGTCTAGGAGCCACTGAACTCTCCTCTATGTCTAGCTCGCTTGTCGCTGCCCTCTTGGGCCTCGTGACTAATCTGCTTCAGTGAGCGAGAATGATCAACTTTGTCTAGAAAAGAACATCCCGAAGTCACCGGTGCGTGTGTTCCTGTCCTTAGCTGGGCCCTCAACCTTCACACAAAATAATGAATCCTCTCCTCCTCAGATGGAAAGATAGTTGTAGCATACCGGGAGAGCTCCTAAAATCTAACCTCATACTAGTACATAGTCATTTTTCCCTTCTCAAGTCGCACAAACTAATCTCGGCGATGATCTTTGAAGCTCCCAGGCTTAAATCTGGTCATTAAATCCTCTGTGAACTCTGCCCAAGTCAATGGTGCAACATTTTCTGGCCTCGTATCCCAACAAGTCAGCCACCACTGTCTGTAGATACCATCTAACTAATATGCAGTGAACTTAACACCCTGAGACTCCAACAATCTAAGGGAATATAATCTCTCCATACAAGCAGTCAAAAACTCTTGCGCATCATCCCCTGCAACTCTCGAAAACATCAGCGAGGCCAATATCAAAAAGTATTCAGGGAACCTTTGATCCTGAAACTGCACTGCCCCCTCTAGCTGGGTCGGGGCCTCTGGAACAACAGGCATTGTTTACGCCTGAACTGGAGGAGCTAGCGCCGCACCTGGTTGTATAACTATAAGCGTGACCAGGATCTATCCAAGAGCCGTTTGTACCCTTGTCACGACTACAAAACATGTTGTGGGAGTTGGTGCCTCTGTCTATGGCTTAACTTTGGCATTCGGTCTCTACTCCTCGGGCTTGGGGGTGTGTGCCCTATCCGAGACCGATGTTGCAACCCTACCCCGGCCCCTACCTCAGCCTCGAATATGCACCCTGGGTAGCATGCCTACAAAGAATGAGTAGGGTCAGATTCTCGAGAATCAAAAGATCATTGACATGACGCACAACAAGAATTAGTAACACAGGAAGGTTCCTAAACATCCTGTAGCCTCTTAGGGATAAGCAACGGATGTCTCCGTACATATCTATAGGACTCTACTAGACGTTGACTTTGTACAGCTGAGAACAATGAAACTTAGGATCTGATAATAACTTGTCACGACCTGGTTCTAGTCATGATGGCGCCCACTAGGTACCACCTATAGGCAAGCCAAGAACCCACCCCAAGGGTACCTGTCCTAGCATCTAGTCAAGTCCGAACAACGTAATAATAATAACAATAGAAATCTATGCAGAACCTGGAATTCATCTATACATAATCACAATAAACGAATGGTTACATAGCCAAAAATATAATGTAAATATATATATACAACACGAGAATGCCTACAAAATACATAGTCTATTGTACATGACCAGAGTCTGATAACAAAAGACAATCATAAAAAGAAAGGAGACTGTGACAAATCAGAGTTGTTGATGCTCACCAAAAGAAGTCTCCTCACTCCCAAAATTCCCTAAGAATCAGTGTCCCCGATTGGTACCTAGACCTGCACAATGGGAAGATGCAGAAGTAGGGGTGAGTACTAGATAAAAACATTTAGTAGGCATCATTGGGAAACTATGTGAAATAAATATATAAGGAAGCTCAAATGTATCTAAAAGAAGTAGACTCATCAGATCACCCCATACCCTCAACTGAACCACTCAAAAGATAACAGAACACACCATTTGATGAGACAATAGAACCCATATCGGAACTGTCATCGAACTAGAAGCCCATGTACTGTACATGGGTACAAAGCCCTACTCTCATGTATGTATGTCACTCAGGCCCACATAAGCTCGGGAGGTACACCCACGCATAATATGGCCTTGATAGACCATCTCATGAAACCATAAAACTATCACAGAACCCATAAAACCAGTACAAAGCACAACTCTCTATATCAACAAAACAAGGGTCAACTATACGTAGGTGTAAAACCCTAGAATCTAAGCCTGAACGCCCCTTGGACCCCATAAATCCAAAAAGTATACCCACTCAAAATTAGGGTGTGAAAAGGTGAGTGGATCCATGGGTAACGATCAGTCCCTCGGACGCAACATCACAACAGTTACTGGGTCCTTGACCCCTTCCGATGAGACCTTCGATCGGGCAGTTAGCTAGGGCCATGTGGTCTAACCATAGAAGTAACAGTGGGACATACTCCCCGTGGAAGAAAGAATACCCCTAGCATAATAAATAGTGTCTCATATCAAGCATAAAAAATGGGGCCTCAGCCCTCAGTATATCAGTCATGGGGCCCATCCCCACAGATATCAATGAGGTCCTCGACCCAAAACTCAACCGGCGCTCAATCCTTAGAATCTACATTCGTCGCCTGGAATCACAATCGCAGCCACCGGGATACAAGCCCATGGAGAGCGTCACCCAAGGCTTGGAATATACAGACATGACTACCGATGCTCAATGTCGATGGGGAGTATCATCTAGGATGAAATGTCAACAATCTCCCACTCAACAAATGTATCCAAATCCGAAACACCAAATCCTGTCCTGCCTAGAGTCAATGTAGGCAGTAATGCTCTCTAAAATAGGCACCCTATAAGATCCATAATTGTGACCACCTCGTGGTGAAAGACAACTCTCCCCTTGTCTCAAATAAGCAAAGCCAAATCCAGCAGTGTACAATGACGAGAATACATAAGAGCACAAACCTAAATAATCATGATAAAATCAGGTCTAGTAAGGAAACATGCTATAGTCTAGCCACCCACAGATAATGGAAGTAAAAATGTGGTAAAGATAGGAGTATCACAAGTACTCACAATAAGTAGGCCCAACAAGATCATGGTATGTCGGAATTCAAGTCAAAGTGTGGCAAGAATCAACAAGTGGCCTCACGGTCCTCATATCGCATCAATATCAGGCAACAAACACCCACAGATGATAGTCAGATTAGAACACATACCTTTCCATGGCCTTGGCCTATATATGGCCTTTACTAGGCCTCCCTACAACTCAATAATATTGATAGATATACGTACATGCCTCAAGATTATAGTACTCACAACTAATCATGCATATTACAACACTACGCATATCAAACGCTATCGACCCCTTACATACATTTTAGGCTCAACATGCATATAATTCCACTCAATCTAAGGTTTTAGGAAAGCCTAACCTACCTAGAAAATGTCACCTCGACTCCGAATTAGTCCAGTCATGCTTTTTCTTTCCTGACAACATCCCAAAATTGCTCTGCTATTAAAATATAATTCAGAATATCAACACGATCAATTTGATTGTATTTTCGTATTAAACGAGCGAAAATAGGCATAAAGGGTCAAAAATGGAAAAAATGGCGCCACGCACAAAATTGGAACAAAAATACCAAAAATGACCCCCTCAATGCCCCAAGCCTACAATCAAGAATTCTGCTCAAAACAGACCCCAGAAGCCCGAGAAACATTCAAAATACAGAGTTAAAAGTTCTATCAGGAAAAACCCCTTTTCCATAACTTCCTCAACCTAAATTATCAAAAACCAAACAACTACAGTCAACATCCAACTAACCATTACATTCCCCTTGGAACGTATAATAGTTTAGGCTCAAGTTTCGTTCAATTCCACCAAGATTCAGTTACAAAATCAAGATATAAAATTTTCACCAAACCTGGTAACAATACTAGCAAAAACTTAGATTTTACCTCGAAGCGCGTATCAAATCCTGAAACCAACTTCACCACGATGATTCTTGCAGAAATCCATGTCACGTAGAACTTTGAATCACCACAATTAGAGCTGAAATGAGCTTTTTACGAGTTGATGAAAATGAGAAATGAGGCTGGTTAGCAATTGTTGAACCCATTTATAGACCACTAGGTCCTTCTCCATGAACGCGGAGGTATAGGTCACTGACCCTTCTCATCAAATGCTGGAAGCTCTCCGCGAATGTCAGGCTGGGCCAAGGCTAGCCTATGAGATCGCGATATTTACCTCCACGAATGTGGAGTACATGTGTTGTTGGTGCTGCACTAGCTCAAGTTCAACTTTCTCTGGGTCATTCCCAAGGTTCCCAAAGTCCAATTTACGCAAACAAATAGTGTAACCACATTGATTTCAACATTTCAGATCTAACAGTGCAGTGAGATTTCCCAACAGAGCCCTCTACAAAAAAATGAGTATCCCACTTCCTTTCGACTAAAATAAGCTAAAAGAACTGAGGGGGTCAAAATGCCACCAGATGACCCTAAAAACTGGCAGGAGGTTATTTTAGACTGTTTTTGACATTCTGAAGCTAATTGCACCATAAGTTTTTGATTTCGAGCGCATTAAGTAAGATTTTAACAAAAATATACTTTTTAGCTTTTAATTGAACTTATTTTGCAATTTTTGGCTCAAAACCACATCAAAATCCCATTCGGAGGCCATTTACCAGGGTTTGAATAGAAACCTCATTTTAGCAGTTATAACTTCTCACTAACCTACAAACTTCCACAATTCTCAACCAAAACACCCAATAGTCATTCCAACAGTCCCAACAGATCATAATAAGTCTGAGGTCGCAATATCAAAGCTTAAAATAGTAGAAAAATACAAAAAATATAGAATCGACCTATAGGGTCATTACAGGATCCTAAGTTAATGAGACACTCCTATATACTGCTAATTATGGTTCTAAGTTATGATTGCATGATTATGCTAGTACTTTATAGTATTCCATGGGATTGACTTAGCACCGAATGAGGCATTGAGGTGGAGTTCGGTAAGGGGACCTTAGAAGAAACCTCTTATCCTATTAACTATGTGTCACCATAGGAGCTCTTATAGGCTAAGGCTATTGGATCAACGATAGTTATGTTAAACTAAGATATGCATGCATAAGTTGACAGAGTTCCACCCGACAAGTGGACACCTCGTGCCAACATAGGGGGTTATTTTGGATTTCGTGTAGTAGCTCACATGGTCTTATATGTTGGTTACAGTCTTTTCCCACTAAAGTTATGTATTTGATGTCATTGTTCCTTAAATATATTTTCATAAGTGGCATTGATCTTTAGTTCACATTAAACCTTATTCTTTGGATACAAAATTGCATGTTTTGAATAATGACATTACAATTCCATGCATGGAGACTTCTAAATTTTATGAATGATGACATTACAATTTTATGCTTGCATTACATCTCACACACTTAGTACATTCAATCGTACTTATGCATATTTTGCCTACATGATGTCACCGTTTAGGAACCGACGCTCCACCTCCTCCACCGGCATGTGGCTAGCTTTGACATTCAAGACTAGTAACTTTAATGAGCCCTTAGTTCGGGGATTACACCTTTTTTCTCATGCTTTGTATATTTGAGACATGGATATTTTGGGTTGTATTTATGAAGATTTTTACTTTCTATCTTATTTTCATGACTTGTGTATTTGAGGGGAGTTTAAGTATTTCATAGCCCACGCTAAGTCTTATGTAGACTGGTATGTTTGAATGTTGTGGTTTGAGTTTATTCTTTCCATACTTTCAAATGTTTGAATGTTTCCCTTAGTCCTATTTTCTACTTTTATTTTCACATTGTGATGCTTGATTACCTGTGAATGTTAAGATGCTTAAGTGAGGTATCTTTGGGTTCCTCATTCGCCGTGTTACGACTAGGCACTAGGCTCGGGTCACGACACCTCCAATTCCAACTCCAACCACAGACATGATCCTAGTCCACCATTTGTCCCCCAATGCCACTAAACTAAGAACTAGTAACTCGATAAACTAGAGAAAATCAATAACCCAATGATATAATAATATACATAACAATAAAATATAAGATATAAATAATAGTGAGCAATCTAATAAACTCCCTAAAAAAAATTCACAGCAAACAAGTAAAAGAAGATAAACTCAATTCAATTTGACAATAACCAGCTAAATACCGCACCCAACTCAAGAAATTTGATAAATTTTTGCAATAAACAAGTCGAAGAAGAAAAAAAAACCCAATTCAATTTCACAATAGACAAGTTAAATAACAACAAAGCAATTCTAGAAAATTAATATATGTTCACAATAAACAAATCAAAGAAGAAAACCCAGATCGATTTCACGTTAAACAAATACAAGAACAAGATTTGTTTAGAAGAGGACTGGTGAAAAAAAAAAACAATCTCATATATTTTTCAAAATTTTTGCCCTTTTTCTTCTTGATGTTTATTTTGCTTGTGTGGATATGAAGGGAAAACTAGTAGATTAAGAATATCTAATCAATTGAATCCATGAATCAATAAGAGCCCATATTTGTTCAAAACACATCAAAATGACCGCCCCAAATTTGTTACAAAATATTTTTAAAAAATCACAATCAATTTGCAGCAAATCTTATTGCTGGGATTCAAAAATCTACCAAGACATCAGATTGGGAGGGTTAACAACCTCACAATTTTTAATTTTAACCCCCATAATTTGACTAGTTTTTATAGTAAGATATTTTGTTTGGAGTGTTTATTTCCTAATTGAGTTAGACTAAGTTGTTCCATTTTGGGCATGGTCTTGGTTTGGGCTAGGCCGTTTGGTAAACTAGATTGTTGAATGGTATATATTAGTAACAATCTCCTCCTTTTTATATTATATATAAAATCAGTCCTAAATTTCCTAGTTACCTTATTCAACGTTTTTTCCCAAAAAGTGAAATATTCCCTAATTCTCCTTTTCTATTTTGCCAAAGTAAAAATACATAAATAAAATAAATTCAAGCTGATTATTCTCTACATCAGATCATTTTTAAGCCCCCATACAGATTACAAAAAAATAAAAGATGATTAAGTCCCTAACGTTTTGATAAAGAATCTCATTTGCTATTTTCGTTAAATCTTTAGATGTCAAGCCATTTCTGCATTGTAAATTAACCCTTTTTTGCAAGGGAATTGATATGTCTGGTTCGTCATCGTCATCTCCTCCTCCTTCGTCATGGCACTTGAAAAGTTATTCTGAATTCTATCCTCCTTCGTATTACTGTGTCAATATAAAGCCTATTTATGTACAGATCTTTTTTGCATCATGGATTTGTCTAATCCTTTCGGCCACTGTCTATTATCATCTCAAGAAATTTCGAAATCAGAAAATCATTCCTAGAATTGAATTTTCTCGTACCGGACAGGTCCTCAAGTTTGAAAAGTTTTCCCATTATGTAGGTAATTATTCAATCAAAGTAATCTTTGATTTTAATTTATTCTTTTTTTTCTTTTATGGTTATTGTTTGGATCTCATATAATGTTGTAGATATAATTAAGTAATTAAACATCTCCTTTAGTGATAGTTTTAGCTTTTACACAGTGCTCACATAACTTAATCTGTTAACACCAATGACATCTTTCTATATTTGAAAACATTTTAACTTTACACTTTTGATTTTATCATTAAAAAAATGCTTTTATACCTATGACATATCATGGCATGTCTAAAACTGTTAGTTCTAAATCTTCTCTTGGACCTCCTTGCCTAGTCTAATACTTGTCACATAAAATGAAATGTCCAGAGTAAGTAAAAATGTGGTCTTAATTTTTTAGATGAGAAGGTCATATAACCAAACATACACATATATATGAATGCAGCTAGACAAATGGGATTTGCAGATAGGAAACAATGTCCACATTTGTGCAAGCTAGCTACTGAGTACATAATAAAATCAGAAGGGTGTGAAGAAGATATGTACAACTTCTTTTCTAACGAACCAGATGCTGATTCTCTTTTTATAAAGCTTGTTGAAGAGCTTGAGAGATGCATCCTTAGTTATTTCGCTTTCCATTGGAGTCATGTTCCTTATATGATGAACCAGGTAAATCATGCTTTAAAGAACAAATAGATCCACACTTGGTAAATTATAAGTTTGTATTGTGATTGCCCAACCTGTAATCTTAATCTTTTCCCTTTTGTTATCCTTTCAGGTACTAAGTGCTGATCATTTTGAGCCCAAAAAGAAGCTCCAAAGCATTGTCATGGCTGCTACGAGGTACATGCTAATATCCAATTTGCTCTTTAATTCACAAGTCAGCTTGCTGGTCATCATAAAGATATTCATGTTCAGGGCTTATCCCATTGTTTCCCTGTTGGGAGAAAATTCAAACAATTCTACTAGTAGGATCATATGGTTTAAAAATAAACTTTCCAATAAATATCCCTCGGTGAGGTGATTAGGCAAGATCCGTCATAACTTCAGTGAAGGTGTGAATGTTGAGAATTCGGGTGGAGGATTAGTAGGTTGTCGAGCGTATTATATTTCCTTTTTCTTTGTTGTTTCTTTAGACTCTGTTATCTAATTATCCTCTTATTGTTTCCACTTGTTGTGACTGTCTTTTTTATCATTCTTTGAAATGAGCATCTATTGGAAATAACCTTTAATTTCTACCTTCCAAAGATAGGAGCATGATGTGTGTGCACTCTATCTTCCTAAAGTAGGGGTAGGGGATAGTTAATTTGTATCTTTTTGATAGGATTGACGTTAGAAAGAACACTAATATGGAGTGAATACTAGAATGTGGAAGCAACAAAAAAAAAAGAAATAGAAACACTAATAAAAGATATGGGAAATTCAAAAGAAAGATCCAAGGATTTAATATTCTAAGACCTTGACAAGATCCAAGTAACAACGTAAAGATTTATTGAAGAAATTTAATGCTTTTACTTGAGAAATTGAATCAAAATGATAGATTGAGATCTTGACGCTTTACGAGTAACTAAAGACAATAATTAGTAAGTAAACTAATCACCTTCTAAAGAATACCAAAAGGAAATCAAAGATATCATAAGAAAAAATTACTTTATACCTCAAACTATGAACTAACTATCGTTTAAAGATAAATTTTCAAATAACAAGTCACAAAAGTTCAAAAAAACCCTCTTAAATATTATTAATATCAATCTTATTATCCTTAATGAATGAAAAAAGACTCTTATATATAGGATAATGTCCTTGGACGTCCTAGATTCTAAGGGTTAAGCTAAAAGAGTAGTCAAAATCTAGAAATAAAATTATAAGGTGGGAGCTTTTAACTTTTAACTTATTTTAAACAATTTTTAACTTTTTTTAAGCTAATTTAAAATTTGTCAAACACTTTATTTCAGTCTCCTGATATTACAAATATGTTGATATTTTTATGGTTACAACAATGATTAGCACTTGGATACAGTATCTTAAGCAAACTTTGATGGCTAATTCTTTTTATTGGTAACTAGTCACTCGATACATATGTTACACATGTATATCGAGTTGCATAATATAATTTATATAAATAAAATCAATGTTATTTTTAGAAGTTAAATAAATAATCATAAAATAATAATGTGAAAATTCTTATGAATGGGCAATGCTATTTCTTTATTGTAAATGGAACCGGGTAGATTGAGTAATTTCTTTATTATAAATATAGGCTGACATCGCAAAAATCAAAGGTTGAATTCATTAGACAAATTTCTTTATCAATTTGTATAACTTTTAGAAAAATCTACATATACATAGTTACATTTGTATGTTTAAACATATATTTTAAAATTATAAATTACTTAGGGATTCTTTCTCCACAACTACCTGTTTAAAGTATAAGAAAACAAAATAGAGTAATATGCAAAATATATTCTAATTAATTTCATATACTGAATTGATAATTGTATTATCTTAGTTTAAATTAGGAGCATAAGGAACGAATCATACAATGTATATGAAGAAAAAAATTGGAAAAAATTTGAAATAGAGAACTTATCGTCTTTCACTGAAGAATAACTCACAGCCAAAACTGTTTGCACTATATTAAAAAGATTAAAGAAATAAGAATGCATATATGATAAATTTAAATAGAAAAAAAAAAGGTGCAGTTTCATGCATGTAAACAATTCAAAGAGAACTTTCAACATTGATAATTTGACCATCAAAAATATATTGAGGATTTTATGTAACAATAAATGTGAACACTTGGAGTCTTTAATGATTTTATAATGAAAAATTAAGCAAATTATTCACTACTCTTTAATGTCTTTTTCAAGATAAAAAAATATGGTGTTTCACAAATCTTATTAGAGTAATTCATACATTCAATGCATTAAATTTCAATAATAAACATGAATTTTAAAAAGAATAAAAAACACTGTACTATATTGTAGTTTCATTTGCATGCAATGAAGTGGAAGAAACTCAAACGTTCCATCATTAATATAAATTGTTTTATACTCTTGTAATATAGATGGACATCTAAGTTTCATTTTTAGAATTCAAAGAGTAGTTATTATTTTTCTCTTTTATTTTCCTTGAATTATCTAACTATATATGATATGATTACTATTTATTATTTAATTAGTTAGATATTTTATAACATTTTAATTTACATTAACATAAAATTATAATTCAACTTTTAACTTTGAAGCTTTCTAATTTTAATAATTCATGATATATGATATGATGATCGATAATCCCCCTACTATTTCTTGTCACTTCAAATCCAATTTATTAAGACAAGTTCAGTTCCATTTGGTGCTTCGTCCATGTCACCAACTTATTGTTATTATTCAGATTACATGTCGTTGTGATTAATGATACGGTAAGGTATGTTGTTTGGTTCAGCTTCTGGATAATATTCCAGATTTTGATATTTATAAAATCCTTATCTAAGGTTTTGTGTAATTTTTTTAATCCAATCTATTCTGAAAGTAGTTCAAATCACTAGATTAGCAGTACATGGATTCTATTAAACCATGTGTTCTCTTTACATTTGCTGAACTGATACTATAGATTCGTGGTTTTTGTGTGTAATAAAGGGAACAACGATTTGAAAGGGTGACAAAGAATCTGAAGGTTGCAAGAGTTCTTACTACCTTAGTTGAGGAGATGAAAGCAATAGGACTCGTTTCTTCAGATGATTCACAGTGCACGGATGTGATGGTTCCAATGGCTCACAAAGATAGAAGCCCTGTCCTCCTGTTTATGGGTGGTGGCATGGGAGCTGGGAAAAGCACCGTGCTCAAGGAAATTCTCAAAGAGTAGGAACTTGGTTATTTCTGAATGTAGAGGTGTCAATGCAGTGTTTGTACATACTTATAATGCAGTGACTACCTAAATTTTCACGCAGGCCATTTTGGATTGGAGCTGCAGCTAATGTTGTTATGATAGAAGCAGATGCATTCAAAGAATCAGATGTCATTTACAAAGCTCTTAGCTCTAGGGGACACCATGACATGCTTCAAACTGCTGAACTGGTTACTATATACTTCTCAGTACCTCACCTCGAATCCATTGAAAATGTTACAAACGAGGAGTTGCATATCTGTTCTCTGTTGACTGTGGCATAGGGATAGATAATATTTTTGGATTCATTCATTTGTACTCAAATCATATCCCAACCCAAGCTCATGATACATATTGTTCAGTTTGGCCAAACAGAACTCACAATTTTGTCCTCAGGTTACGCAACATGTAATTGGATGCCTTTGTACCATATATACTTGTGTTGTATAAAACTTCACTTTCCTCTCCCTTTCTTATGTGGTATTTGCCTAGGGTATCTTATGTGTGATTTTTTTAAATGCTTGTCAGTCTTGAAGTTTGTTAGTCCTTGACCCACCTCCCTTCTATCATGAGCGTCACTATTCAGCTAGTAAAACATTCTACTAGTCGATTCGAAGAGATTCCTTTATGTCAACCAAGTCTAAAGAAAAGATATCATTTCAATGCTTTGGGACCTAAGCCTTTTAAAATCTGATTTGGAAGTGATTGCTTAGAAATAGTTTGATGCAGGTACATCAGTCATCAACCGATGCAGCGTCATCCCTTCTTGTGACAGCACTGCATGAAGGGAGGGATGTGATCATGGATGGGACACTCTCATGGATACCATTTGTGGTGCAGACCATAACCATGGCCAGAAATGTTCACCGGCGACTTTACCGAATGGGTGCTGGTTACAATGTAGAGGAGGATGGAAGTGTAACTGAAAACTACTGGGAACAGATTAATGAAGAAGAAAAGGAAACTGATGGGACTACAAAGAGAAGACCTTATAGAATAGAATTGGTTGGAGTTGTTTGTGATGCTTATTTAGCAGTCATTAGAGGGATAAGGTAAAT
Source organism: Solanum aculeatissimum (assembly GCA_038996855.1). Taxonomy (NCBI): domain Eukaryota; kingdom Viridiplantae; phylum Streptophyta; class Magnoliopsida; order Solanales; family Solanaceae; genus Solanum; species Solanum aculeatissimum. Next base: position 1,278 of record JBCEWC010010592.1, on the reverse strand, counting down.
GTTCTTACTATGAATTGTCAAAACATTGCTATAATTTGCTCAAGTTTGTCTCCATTTCATCACAGGAGAGCTATCATGTGTAGAAGGGCTGTTAGGGTGAACTCACAACTGAAATCACACGAGATTTGCTAGTGCATTTAACACCTACTGTCAGCTAGTGGATAATGCAAGGGTATATTCTACTAATACTTTGGAAGGCCCTCCTAAGGTACATACAACAAATAAGTGTTTTAACATTCCTATTGCCTACTATTTTTTCCTCTTAACAACAAGCACTCCGTCTTGAAAGTTGATAGGATGGAAGGATAGAGACAAGACATTGTTGGTGGACCTTGATGAGATAAATGTATTGAAAATGGTAGGGAGGCTGAATGAAGGAGCCGATTCCATTTATGAACTTTACAAGAACCCTCATCCAGCTTATCAATCTGGCTCAGTTTGGAAAGACATTGTTATGTCACCTTCTAGGTTGAACATTCAGAAAGAACTCAAGTATTCCATTCAAAAAGTTGAAAGAATGAGATCGTCAGTGATTGGTCAATAATGATTCTTCATTCTGTCTTTGGGATTTGGAGACACCAACATTCTACCGAACTCAACTGAGAGGCTAAAATGCATCAGTTAAGTTTTTTGTTTTTCTACATGAATCTCCACAAAAGCCTTCCTTAGCTTGTAGTCTTGAAGCTTTGTTGCTTTTAGTTGATCTCATAGAGTTGTAATGTTGTACAATGTTTGAATTTTTTAATTTTTGGTTTCATTGGGATCCGACACTTGTAATAAAGCCTAAATAATCAGAATTAGTGCGCTGTACGACTCCATTTGAGGATAGTGATCCCAGCCAAAAGTTCCCAGCCAAAAGTTTTCCACACACAAAATTCGAACCCGAGATCTTTAATTAAGAGAAAAACAGTTTCATCCATTACACTAATATTTTTGGTGGTGGTCAACTTTGCTTTAGAAATTAATTTTTTCCCTCACCTTTGAACAACAATTAAACTCTTCCTTTTATTCTTTTGTCCATTTTATCCTTATTATATCGGATATGTAATACCTCTTTAGATTATATATGTTTTAATTTTTTACCTAGGTATTTGTGACTTTTTCTTTTAGTTCTTTAATATTACTAGTCTTATTGTACGCGCTTTGTGCGTGATCAAAGCGGTGTACCTCGTTTGATAATAAATATTACAGAGAAAAATTAAATTTAATTATGAACTTATAAATTATATGTAAAATAACAATATAGTCCTATTCAACTTCTTATTTATTTATAAAGGT
>JBCEWC010010591.1:0-17493 GCA_038996855.1 Solanum aculeatissimum | reverse complement strand
GCAACAATTCGCTTGAGAATTCGCAAAGATTTCAGCTAGAAAAGTGTCAAATGACGCGCGTTTTCGCGACTCATCACTAGGTTAAACCCACAACTTGGGCTATGGGAACCATGATAACCAAGTAAGATAGGCTAATTTAGGGCCAAATTCAGGAGTGATTGTCATATACATAATAAGAAGTCTTCAATTTAATCTAAACCTTAATGAGTCGATGCGTTAAGGTAAACCTATACTTACTACATGCCCTAGAGGGATGGAGTGATTAGGAAAAGAATCATATGACAGAATTCGGGGTTGTTAACCTAGTCTAAGTGCTCGAGATCGAAAGGTGAGAGTATCCTGGGGTTTAAAGCAAGGGGTAAAAAGGGTAAACATTCTGAGACTGAAAGGTGATGAACGATATACACCTAAGAGGGGCTGGAAGGCGAATTAGGTGTTAGCTGTTTGCTTACTCTGTGTATGTGATCGCAACCGTAGAAGCCTTGAGTTTGACTATCAGAATTGGTGTCATGGGGACCACAAACCTAGTCTAACAACACATTGTTGAACTCCAACAGTCATTTTAGATAGTTAATTAGTAGAGTAATCTTGATAATTAGTTTTTACATTACTATAAAACCCTTTTTTTACTATGCGTTTTTCTTTTGGAAATAGTTATTACACTTGGAACTAAGTGCTGGTAGCTTTATTTTCACACATTCCCTGTGGGATCGACCCCAACTCTTGTTGGATTCTATATTTGGTCAATAAACGCTTTGCACTTCCTTTGAGGTGTGAATTTGGGTTTATCAACCTAGTATTTTCATCCTTTCCTCAGATATGCCACACGAGAATCGAACTCCCAACAGAGGTCAGGCTATGCCATCAGTCCCTGATAGGAAGTAGCCCTGAAGCTATGAAGCCATAATAGGATGCCCTAAATCCTCCACATCCGGAGGCTTCAATTCCCCTACAGGCCCTAATCACTCTTGTGTTTACTCCAGAAGTATAGGCGACTCTTAGACAGTTGATTGTTACACTTGGAGCTAGTCAGTCAGGCCTAGTTCATTCAGCACAGGTCCTGGTCCAATACGCTTGTTTGAGTAAGCCATTCACTCATTAAGCCCGCAAAGGCAGTGATAAATAAGTGTGACATGAGGGAGGTTTCTATGGATGACAATTTGAATTCAAGGGACTGAGAGGTAGACCGCCATTGAGGTTTTCGATAGGGCCATCTTTTTCAGCCAATCAGAGCTCTAGGGCCTTAGAGGCAGATGATATTGTCCGCCACAATTAGTCCAATAGAGCCCAAGCTTCCCCAGGTGTTATGATTGTGAAGAATTAGATCATTATTCTAGAGAGTACCCATAGCGTAGAGCAACACATTTGGTTTCGCAGGCCACCAGATAGATCCCCTACTGACCATTAGGGCAAGAGAGCCATATTAGGGTTATAAAGGCTACCGATATGAGAACAAGGAGGATCAACAAAGTTTTTGGAAGGACCAACAGGGTCCGTGGGGTATGGTTAGAGGAAGTGGAGCTGGAGGTAGAGGCGACATCAAAGTAGAGGGCGTCAAGGCCAATGTTACACAACCTCAGCTCGGTCAGAAGCCAAGGCTTCAAATGAGTCCACCATAAGTATTACTACTCTATGTTAGCAACTGACTTTATTTCTATTTGATTCAGGTTCAATCTTTTTATATGTATCTATTTATTTTGCTGCTTGCTTGACTTTGAGTCCTGATCCTCTTGTATCCTTTATTCCTATGTTGACTTTAGTGGGGAATTTCTATTTATTAGTAGGGGATCCAGTGTGTTTGCTCTTCAGTATTCTGTTACTTGGGAAATTTTTTTATTGTTGGATATGATTGATTTTGATACTATCTTGGGCATGGCTTGTTAGTTCCACCTCTGTCTGGGGTAGATGATTACACCGAGACTGCTCCTTGGGTATACTTGATATGCCATTGGTAATGTGGCAGAGGTTTGTTAGGTATACATTAATTGCTATTATGTTCTATATTCAGGCTTAGAGATGGCATTTGTAAATTATCGGGCATGTTCAGTTCATGGTTGTGAGGTGATAATTGAGGTTTCGATGGCGGAGATGATTCTAGTGTTTGTGAGTTCTTAGATATGGTTCCAGCTGATTACCAGGTTATTTCCAGGGAGAGATATTGATTTTACTATAAAAGTTAGGGTGCCGTCAATTGAGGTTCAGGACAAAGGATATTCCGAAAGTTGCATTCCGGACCCATTATGACCATTCATAGCCCCTGGTTAGGTTTCCTGCGCTGATTTTCCCCTATTATGTTCATGGATTTGGTGACTTGTGTGTACCAATTGCAATATTTATGATGGATCTGTTGAGGACCCTACTTGCTACGAGTTGATTTATTAAGTACTATAATATTATGGTTGAACCATTAAGTGCTGAACTTGTTGGATCTTGATCAATTAAGGTAATATGTGTTAGGTTGAATTGTGGAGGCTAGATTTGAGCTGTATAATAGTAATTACCTATAAATTTGGGTTATCTAAGTTTGGGATGGGCAAATGTTGATTAGGAGTATTTTACCTCTCTTGCTCGTGGTATTTTGCCTATGATTGAATAGTGATAGCTACTTAGGACCATGATTGAGAGTGTGTCACCTACTAGCTTAATAAGTCAAGCAAGCAGCTCGTAAAGTTTACTCCATTTTCCCAATCCTTGATCCCCCCGCGTTGCGTCTAAATATCTCACTTTAAACTTCAACTCAAATAGCACTTTGTTATCCCGAATTTAAATGCTATCATCGAGCTTAACTTGGACTCGTACCCACTGAAACATGTGGGATATTACATCACCTCCTACCCACTTCAAATTACTCCCATTCATATGAAAAACTTAGTCCACCACCTATATCGCAAGGCTGCATCAAGTGTCGTATAAATAGTACTAGCATGTGGAAAACACGGGGTGTTACATCCTCCCCTATATGTAACTACACACGAAGAAGTGTATAAGGAGTCTACCAGTGATCCGTATATTGGGTATTTATTGTACTCGTAAAGATATGATGGTTGTCGAGAATGTGAATAATTGGTATGTTCACTATCTGTTCTATTCCTAAGTATTTGTTTTCATGTTGAGGCCACTAATGGTTCTTACATCAATAATCTGTTACATTGGGATGGTGTCCTGACTATTTGTTACACTTATGATTGTTATTGTTGCCATGATTGACTGATTGAATAGTAAGGGGAAAAGGGACTAAAGTCCCTATGTGTAAGTATGATTATATTAAATCTTATCTATGATTGTTTTGGTTAGCCTGTGAGCCCACCTAGGTTAATTTGAGAGGATTGCTGCATAGGGGAATAGGAAATAGGATAAAATCCCCCATGCGTGGAATATGGTTACAGTATGGATATTGGTGTTTATTCAGATATCGTATGGTCTGTTGAAGGCATGTATGTCTAGCATGTTGATCTCCTAGTACATGTTAGTTGATTGAGTTGATGGGAGGAATGGTTGATCGTTGAGGATCCCTTATATGTGGCTACATTGATTCTCTATTACATATAGAGGGGTTGTTGTACATTTGGTTAGATGAGATTACCAGAATGTTCTTCAATACTAAGCGTGTTTATAACTATTATAGTCACTGTTTATTGTGAGATCAAGGTTGGGATCTCTATATTGTTCAAATTAGTGTCTCAATGAGCTCTGAGATTGGGATTGAAGTATGTTTGAGAGTATCTTCCCTGAAAAAAGGTAATAGGGGTTAGCTAAGAGGGTAAGCTTAGCTCGAGATAGATTGGGCATTCAAGATTCTGAGACAAGTTGAGCCTGCGACATATGAGTTAGTTATGCCACTAGTATATTCTAGCATACAATCTATCTTTTCGATATTGATGTTACGCCATTATATTTCAGGCAAGTTGCATGTTTTTCAATAGAAACTGTTGTGTTGAATGACCGTTTGATTTTTGTTGAGAAACTGAGAGCCTTTATAGTCAAAGATGTTATGCACTAGCGCTCCAAAACTATACCTGCGATTAATATTCAGTGGTTCCATCGACCAAGTGAAGAGGCTACTTGAGAGTTAAAGATGGATATAGGGGAGCAGTACCCTGACCTATTAGAGTCTTTAGGTATGCCTTTATTCTTACTTTCGTAGATGAAAGTTCGATTATTGGGGGATGTTGTAATGACCCTCTAGGTCATTTATGTGTTTTCATGATTATTTTATCAATTCAAGCATGTACATAGTGACCTTGGGCCATTTGTGACTTGTTGGTACTGTTAGTATGGTGGTCGAAGGAATTGTTTGGGAATTATACAACTTGCTGAGTTGAATGGAACATTATAACTGCAAAATGAGTTGTTTGTTAAAGTACTTGTAAATGGCCATGGAGTGGAATTCTTATGATTCTATCAGCTCCGGAACAACCAAAATAGGGTGGGAACATGGTTGGCCCGAGATTTAGCGAGTTTTGGTACGAGTTTAACAGAGAATTTGCAAAGTTAGTTAAAAAATAAGCTAAAAAGTGATTTTTGGTGATAACCTTGGTAACCATTCTCAAAAGGAATTTATGATAGTGCGATTAACTCCAGAACATCGAATATATGCTAGAATGACCTTTCGTTGGATAACGAGGACTTCTGGATGCATTTAGACCCCCTTAGTTCATTTAGCTAAAAATTAGCAAGAAAGAAGTGGGACCCTCACTTTATCATAGAAAGCTCTTTTGGAAATTCTGACCACACTTTTGGATCCAAAACATCAAAAACTATATGGTTACATAGTTTATTTGCATAAAACAGATATCAGATGGGCTCGAAATGGTCCAGAAAAGTTTTGGAAGAGATGATGCCATTGCAGCAGGGCGATCCTTCGTGTGCTCGGGGGCCTGCCTACATGTGCGGCATGGCATGAGCGCATAGTCCTATGTTTGCGTGTGCCATGGTAAGGCGGTGGGCTTGCCTATATAGGCAGCCTCGCGAAGGATGAAGCAAAAACTTCATTTGATCATAACTTTTGCATTTCATATAAAAATGTCACGACCCAAAGTGGGTCAGGACTAAAGAAGAATGAAATAAAGTGGAAATACAATCATATAGCATAAGAAACCTCCCAAAACCTGAATTCATGAGTACAAGAGTATCTAAGTACAATATCGAAGAGTAAAATATAACTGTCTCAAGGAAAGTACAAGGTTATCTCAGAATATCTGATACATAGTCTGAAAGATAGAAATAAAAGGAAATCCAACGATCTACGATGATTCAAAATTTGAGCCTTATCATAGGGATCCAGATAATATCCAAATGCTCAGTGGAATGATCAACTACCCTATCTTGAACCTTGTGTACGATCTGCAGAGAGGAAATAAAGTAGGGGTCAGTACACTGAAATATACCCAGTCGGTTCAACTTACTGGGTAAGATATATCGAACAAGTATGTAATAATGAAGAATCTTATCACCTGCATCTAACAAGGTTAGTTCACAATACCATATAATCATGAATAATAACAACATCGATGATGAACCAAATCGATAATACAATCAATACTAGGCATGAATGCAATGTAGTCGTACGCCATGTATGAAATGAAATTACGACCGTCGTCGGGATGATGTATGAAATAAAATTACAACTATCACAATGTCGATGTACACATCTATCGAGTGAGGCTACAAGATAGAACCTGGGGGCATCGCAGGCCATGTATGTATAATCATGATTGTCGCAGGGCCGGGGTATACATTTGTCGAGCTAAGCTACAAGACAAAACCTGAGGGTTGATCAGGCCATGTACTGGAATATCTCAAGAAATCGCAGGCCTTAAGGTAAAATACCTCGAAGCATCACAGGCCTGAAGAGGCAATGTCTCGAGGCGTCGCAAGCCTCAAGTAATGCAGAGATTATATAAAATATGAGCATGCCAATGCCACAGTAATATTATGAAATGTGCATGCCATTGTCACAACATGAAATTATGAAATGTGCATACCAATGCAACAATGAAGTATATAATATGTGCATACCAATGCAATAATGGAGTATATAAACTGAGATAGCATTATATAGAATGATAATTGGATACAATAGCCATAACCTCATAAATACTAGGTCAAGTATGCCAACAAGTACACAGTACCTCCAACAAGTCTCACATTATCGTTCTATCATCTATAATCCAACTATCGAAGAAGTCAAACTCTATAAGTCCCAAAGATAGTTTCATAAGTCTCTATTATATATCAAGAGAAACAAAAGTGCCCTAAATTTTATCACTTAACCTTTGAAATAGTCTCCCAAGTCTCGTATTATCACGATACTAATCCAAATATCTCAATTCTCAAGTTATACAAGTAATCCTCGGGATGTCTTAATGCCATAAAAAATACAATAAAAATATATGCCCATGATCCCCACAAGTATGTTCAAAACCATCAATTTCCCACAACCGATTAAGATAGGAGATAGCTTATAAGTAATGATAAACATGGACAACAGTCATAGCATCACAAGGCTAGATCAAGACCATCAACTACTACCATACATCCATCAATAAGCCATATAAACATCCCTTCCTCATCAATAATCAATTCCCAAATAATCTAGACTCTTCAAGTCACAGATTATGCTTTCAAATCCCATGAGTCATGAATAACACCAAGTTTCCACAAATCCCATTCAAGGGTATAACAAGTCTTACTTTATCATGAAAATTACCAAAGTGGCTCATATCTCAAGTATTAAACTCAATTTATCGATAAGATAACGATCTACTCAAATTTTGGCATAACTGAATCCACATATCTATCATAATTCTAACATAACAAGCTATTTACTCATGAATCAATCTACATCTTCAATTACCACATGAAATACTCAATAACTCAAATTCAGTCCCAAAAAGGTTAGCAGAACCAACCTCGATGTCGAAATTGCACTCAGACAAGATTTCAATCAACTTAAGCCTCCAAATGATCTCTGGATTGCTCAACAACTATCAAAAACCAAATACTATTTATCAAGAGGAGCATTTTGATACCTATATTAGCATGGTTTAGACATAGGGGCAAAATGGTCAAAATTAGGGCAAAATGGTCAAAATTAGGGCTAAAATTTGAAGTTTCCAAATCTAAAGATTGACTTTAAAATCAGGTTCTACATAAAAACCAGAGTCCGTAGGTGAAAAATCCACTAAAAACGAGTTCAAATCGAAGGAGAAATCACCATTTAAAGTTTCAAAATCACAAACCAAAAATTCACAATTTTGGACATTCAAAATCATGAAATTCGAGACAAAATCAAGATAAAGGTCATGAAAATTAACCAAAACAATGTTAGAAATACTTACACAAAATATTTCACCAAACATCCTCTTCAAAAAGCGTCTCTCAAAGCTTGAAATATTGAAAATGGAGCAAAAATGGTGATTTTACATCTTTAAAACTGACCCAACCAAAATGTATTCCGCGAAGGCAGAGAATTATCTGCGATTGTAGAGAAGAAAATGGCCTATACTTCCGCGAAGGAGGAGGTTTGTCCGCGAAGGCGGAGAATAAAATGTGGTTGCACCAGATATCCCCACACCAACCATTGCTAAAACTAAAAATGGACCCTCGGAACTCTTCCAAACTCAAAATTTCACAAACTTTGTATGTATCCATACCTGAAACAACAATCCAGACTCAACAAAATCATTAAAATTTGATACCGAGGTCTCCATGACACATTTACTAATGCAAGTTAATTAAACTAGTTTAAAACTCAAAATACAAAAACTACCCTCGAAAACTCCAAAAATTATGACAAGTCTATTTTTAGTGTTAGTTTCACCATCTGAAACTATTGGAACTGTCAGAATTTCGTTCAGAGCTTACAAACTTCGAATATTGTCCAAAGTCAAACTTTGGTTCCGAAAATGACTAAAATCATAACTTTGGGTCTAAAATCATCATTTTAACTCCAAATTCAGTTATTTAACTTCTTGTAGTTCAGTTTCAACATTCCGAAACTAATGAAATTGACGGATTCTCGATCCGACACCAGAAAACTAGAATGATACAAAAACTCACTTGTTCATTAACTTAACCTTCCAAAAAGTGCCAAAATGCATATTTACCATTTTAAATCTTTGGATTTCAGTTTCAATCGTTCAAACAGTCCAAAATAGGCCCAAAGCAACTTACGAAAGGGTAAAATAGTAATTTTCACAGATAGGGTAAAAAATGACCAACCAGGTCATTACATCATTTGCCACTAAAAACAATGTTCATCCTCGAATATAAAGAAAATGAGAAGTACCTAAAGCCTCAACAAAGCTAGGATGCCTGGCCCGCATGTCATACTCCAACTCCTAAGTAGCCTCATGAACATAACGGTGTCGCCACTAAACCTTCACAGAAGGTATATCTTTGAATCTTAATCTCCAAACCTGTCTATCAAATATAACTATAGGCTCCTCAACATAGGACAAATCTAAACCCAATTCAATAGAGTCATGAGAGATCACATGGGACTCATTTGGAAGATACCCGCGAAGCATAGAAACATGAAAAATAGGATGAACAAATGATAATCTTGGTGGTAATGCCAGCTCATTGGCAACCTCATCAACTCTCCTCAAAATCTCAAATAGACCCAATGAATCTGGGACTGAGCTTGCCCTTCTTCCCAAATATTATCACACCCTTCATGGGTGAAATCTTCAACAAAACACTATCACCAACATAGAACTCCAGAGGTCCAATCCTCTAGTTAGCACAACTCTTCTTGCGGCTCTGAGCTGTCAAGAGTCTACCCTAAATCAAATGAATCCATGGCATCTCTAAGTAGATCCATACTCAACACATCATCAGAACCTGAGTAGAACCATCCAATGGGGGATCTACATCTCCGGCCATACAAGTCCTCAAATGGTGCCATTTAGATGCTGGAATGGTAGCTATTATTATATGTAAACTCTGCCAAAGGTAGATGTTGTTCCTATCAGACACTAAAAATCAATCACACCAGCTCGTATCATGTCCTCCAACACCTGAATGGTGCTTTCAGACTGACCATCTGTCTGGGGGTGGAATGCTGAACTCAAATCCACTCTAGTACCCAAACCACACGGTAGAGTCTTCCAACAATGAGAAGTAAATAAATACCCTTTCTTTGATACTATAGTTACTAAAAAACCATTCAATATAATAATATCCCAATTATATAATCTAGCTAACTGCTCCGCACCGTAGCTAGTCTTCACTGACAAGAAGTCAGTTGACTTAGTCAAACAATTAACAACAACCCAAACTAGGGAAAACTTTCCCAAAGCCATGGGCAAACTAGTAACAAAGTCCATAGTCACTCTTTCCCGCTTCCACTCAGGAATGGACATACTTTGCATCGATTTATTAGGCTTTTTGGTTCTCATACTTCACTCTTTGGCAATCAAACACTTTGTCATAAATTTATCTATGGCCCTTCTCATTCCAAACCACTAATAATATTGTTTTACATCGTAGTACATCGTAGCCACTCCCGGATAGATGAAATACCTAACACAGTGGGCCTTCTCTAATTTCAATTTCACCCAATCTCCCACTTTAGGTACATAGACTCTTCCATTTATCCTCAAAACACCCACAAAATAATAACAACCACCTTTGCTTCACCCCTCAACAATTTATCACGAATCAAGCAAGGAAAATCTGGCCTCAACAAAGGCCAAAATACTTTGAGGAGGAGAAATATCCAAACTAACCATCTGTCTAGCAAGCGACAGAACCTCTAAGGTTTAGGGCCTCTCTTCATCCCTTAAGAAAGAACAACTCCCCATACTAGTAGATTTTTGACTCAAAGCATCTGTTATCACATTCTTTATGCAACTCCAACCACCAACGCTGTCTCATTTTCAGATTCGGCTCAGAAAAGATATATTTGAGACTCCGATAATCGATAAAGACCTCACAATCACACCCCATAAAGATAATTCTGACATAACTTTAACACAACCACAACTACATCTAATTCTAAGTCATGGGTAGGGTAGTTTTTCTAATGCACCTTCAGTTGTCTAGAAGCATAGGCTATCACTTTCCCTTTTTGCATCAATATACCACCCAAACCCACACCAGAAGCATCATAATAGACCACAAATGGTACTCCCGCCTCGGGTAAAGTAAGAATTGGAGATGAAGTCAACAAATCTTTGAGCTTTTGAAAGCTTGACTCACACTCTTCAGACCACTGAAATACCATATCTTTCAGAGTTAATCTAGTCAACGGGGTTGAGATAGAAGAGAAACCATGAACAAAACATCGATAATACCTCACCAAACCAATGAAACTTTAAATCTCAATTGTAAAAGTTGGCCTAATCCACTCACACACGACTGCCACTTTAGTTGGGTCAACCATAATACCCTGCGTTGACATAACATGGCCAAGAAATGCAACAGAATCAAGCCAAAACTCACATCAAAGTCCCCTATATCTAACAATATCAAGTCGGCAATAGTATCTCTCCCCATAAAGGTCACAACATTCCCCTGGTACATCTAATTCACCACTAAAGATTCACCTATCAAGGTCAAAACATATATAGGCTGGGCGAGCGACTCACATATAATATCAATATCGGAAGTAAAATAAGTCAACACATAAGAATAAGTAGAGCCCAGATCAAATAAAACTAAAGTTAAATGGTGGAACACCAGAACCATACCAGTGTTAACTGTATCAAAAGCCTCTACCTCAACTCTATCCAAAACAACATAACAAACTCCATGACCACCACTAGCCTATGGCCCTCCACAGGCTACACCTCTCAATATGCCACATCCTTTTCTGTTACCTCCCTTCTTGCCCTAAGAGGTGTCTCTAGCTGCTGTTGTTGGGGCTGGACGAGCTGGTAGAGATCCTGAAGCCTAGGTATAAGGTAAACAATGAGAACATCAATGAGCCAAGTGTCCTATCTCCTCATAATGGTAACAAGATCTAGTCTCCTAACTCTGAGATGACTGCCTAAATATCCACCACTCCTGGGTCTGCTATCCATCTGTGTAGGTTTAGATCTGTCAACACAATCAGATACTAGAAGAGTTTCCTGAACTGCCTGACGCTAATGGCCCTGCCTCTGAAACTCTCTATCCCATGGTGGGTGACTACTAAACTATCCAAGATGATGAAACCTTTTTTTGCTGCCCTGCCTATCACGTATTCTATGCTTCATCATATGAGCATGATCCACCATACTCATACACGCACCCCTTGCAAGAACCAGGGAAGTTGTGGCCTCTTGAAGATAATCCGCCAGTCCATGAAACTATGAACCTGAACCTGGGCAAGATATCTGATACGGAATCATAGAAGTCCAAGGAAGATCCGTTGAGACTGAGGGAGAGTAACAATGAATCAAAGTTGGCTCAACTGGAGCCATATAAGGACCAATCGGTGTTGTAGAAACTAGTACATCAATGGTATCTGAGGTTGGAGGAGCTTTCCCCAATCTAGCCAATATCCTCAAAAGTACTCCTGAATTGAGGGTGAATCTTCTGGGGCTATAGGAGGTGGAATAGGGTTCATTTGCCCTTCTATTTCATAAGTAGGCTCTGGAAAAGTTAACCTAGTCTGCCCTCTGGGAGGAGCTGCACCCCTAGTAAGTTTTGGACCCCGGACTCTAGCACGAACCCTGCCTCGACCTTTAGTGGGAGCTATATCAACAACCTCTGGCTCTCCCATTGATCGACTAGATCTGTAATCATCATTTACGCAGAGACTAGATAAGATACTTTCAAACCATTTGATATGAAGAAACATACTAATAAAATCAAGAATGAAATCTTTCCTATCAAGTATCGTGTAGCCTCCCAAAGATAAGTGTGGATGTCTTCACACTGATCTGCGAGACTTTACTAGACACCCTAACCTTTGCTCATGAGTCGAATGAACCTAGAGCTTTTATACCAAACTTGTCATGACCCAAAATGGGTCACAACTAAAGAAGAATGAAATAAAGCGGATATACAATCATATAGCTTAAGCAACCTCCAAAAACCTGAAGTCATGAGTACAAGAGCATCTAAGTACAGTATCGAAGAGTGAAGTACAACTATCTTAAGGAAAATACAAGGTTGTCTCAGAATATCTGATACATAGTCTGAAAGATATAAATAAAAGAAAATCCCAAGATCTATGATGACTCAAAGTTTGACCCTTATCGTAAGGATTCAAATGATATCCAAATACTCAGTGGAATGATCAATTACCCTATCTTGAACCTTGTGTACGTTCTGCAGGGAGGAAATAGAGTAAGGGTGAGTACACCGAAATGTACCCAGTAGGCTCAATCGACTGAGTAAGAGACATCAAATAAGTATGTAATAATGAAGAACCCTCTCACCTACATCCAACAAGGTTAGGTCACAATACCATATAATCATGAATAATGACAATACCAATGATAAACCAAATTGATAATACAATGCAATACTAGGCATGAATACAATGACATCATAGGTCATGTCTGAAATTGAATTACTACCATTGCGAGGCTGATGTATGAAATGGAATTACGAACATCACAGGGCTAATGTACACATCTATTGAGCGAGGCTACAAGATAGAACTTGGGGGCATCACGGGCCATGTACGCATAATCATAACTATTGCAGGGTCAGGGTACACATCTATCGAGCTGAGCTACGAGACAAAACCTGAGGGTTGATCAGGCCATGTACTGGAATATCTAAAGAAGTCACAGGACTTCAGATAAAATACCTCAAAGTTTCACAGGTCTCAAGAGAAAGTGTCCCGAGGCACCGCAAGCCTCAATTAATGCAGATATAATATAAAATATGAGCATGCCAATGCCAAAGTAATATTATGAAATGTGCATGCCAATGTCACAACATGAAATATGAAATGTGCATACCAATGCAACAATGTAGTATATAAATTGAGATAACATTATATAGAATGATAATTGGATACAATAGCCATAACCTCATAAATACTATGTCAAGTATGCCAACTAGTACACAATACCTCCAACAAGTCTCGCATTATCGCTTTAACAGCTATAATCCAACTGTCAAAGAAGTCGAACTTTACAAGTCCCAAAGATAGTTTCACAAGTCTCTATTATATATCAAGAGAAATAAAAATGCCCTAAATTTTATCACTTAACCTCCAAAATAGTCTCCCAAGTCTCGTAATATCACGATACTAATCAAAATATTTCAATTCCCAAGTTATACAAGTAATTCTCGGGATGTCTCAATGCCGTAAAAAATACAATAAAAATATATGCCCATGATCCCTACAAGTATGTCTAAAACCATCAATTGCCCATAATAGATTAAGATAGGAGATAGCTCATAAGTAATGATAAACAGGGACAACTGTTGTAGCTTCACAAGGCTAGATCAAGACCATCAACTACTATCACACGTCCATCAACAAGCCATATTAACATCTTTTCCTCATCTATGATCAATTCCCAACAAATATAGAATCCACAAGTCACAAATTATGGTTTCAAATCCCATTAGTTATGAATTACACAAAGTTTCCACAAATCCCCTTCAAGGGTATAACAAGTCTCACTTTATCATGATAATGGCCAAAGTGGCTCATATCTCAAGGATTAAACTCAATTTATCGATAAGATCGCGATCTACTCAAATTTTGGCATAGTCGAATCCACATATCCATCACAATTCTTACATAACAAACCATTTACTCATGAATCAATCTACATCTTCAATTACCACATGACATACTCAATAACTCAAATCTGGTCTCAAAAAGGTTAGCTGAACCTACCTCAATGCCAAAATCGTACTAGTACAAGCTTTCAATCAAATCAAGCCTCCAAATTATCTTTGGATCACTCAACCAACTATTAAAATCAGATACTCTTCATCAAGAGGAGCATTTTGATACCCAAGTTGGCATAGTTTAGGCTTAGGGAGAAAATGGTCAAAATTAAGGCTAAAATTCAAAGTTCTTAAATCTAAAAATTGACTTTAAAATCAGGTTCTACACAAAAAATAGAGCCCGTTGGGTGAAAATTCCACTAAAAATGAGTTCAAATCGAAGGAGAAATCACCATTTAAAGTTTCAGAATCATAGACCAAAAATCCCCAATTTTGGACATTCAAAATCATGAAATTCGAGACAAAATCAAGATAAAAGTTATGAAAATTAACCAAAAAGATGTTAGAAATACTTATCCAAATGATTTCTCCAAAATCCTCTCCAAAAATCGTCTCTCAAAGCTTGAAATATTGAAAATGAAGCAAAAATGGTCATTTGACGTCTTTAAAACAGACCCAATCAAAATGTACTCCGCGAAGGTGGAGAATTATCTACGATCGTGGAGAAGAAAGTGCCTTATACCTCTACGAAGATGGAGGTTTGTCCGCGAAGGCGAAGAACAAAATTGGGCTTCACTAGATACCCCCACACCAACCATTGGAAAAACTCAAAATGGACCCACGCAACGCATATGAACTTAGAATTTCACAAACATTATATATATCCATACCTGAAACAACGATCCAAACTCAACAAAATTATCAAAATTTGATTTCGAGGTCTCCACGACACATTTACCAATCCAAGTCAATTAAACTAGTTTAAAACTCAAAATACCAAAACTACCCTCAGAAACTCCAAAAATTATGACGTGACCATTTTTAGCATTAGTTTCACCATCCGTAACTATTGGAACTATCAAAATTCTGATCTAAGCTTCTAAACTTTGAATGATGACCAAAGTCAAACTTTGGTTTCGAAAATGACTAAAACCACAATTGTAGGTCTAAAATTCTCATTTTAACTCCAAATTCAGTTCTTCAACTTCCTATAGTTCAGTTTCAACAGTCCGGAACTAATTAAATTGTTGGATCCCCAATCCGACACAAGAAAACCAAAATGGTACAAAAACTCACTTTTTAATACCTTAAGCTTCCAAAAGTACCGAAATGCATATTTACCATTTTAAAACTTTGGATTTCAATTTTAATCGTTCAAAAAGTCCAAAATAGGTCCAAAGAAACTTATGAAAGGATAAAAAAGTAATTTTCATAGATAGGGCCAAAAATGACCAACCAGGTCATTACTAAAAATTAAGTGATTCAAAAGGCTAAATTGTACGAAATTTCACGAGAAATGACGTGGGGACCTTGGATTTCATCTTTGACATGTATTTTAGGATAAAATAGCTATTTTTTCTTATTATATTATCGTAAATTGTTGGAAACTTCAAATTGTGATATCTTGGTTATTTCTTACTGGAATTAAGTGAAATTTGAGTCTTAAATTGTACTAATTTTTTAGACGCATGATGTGGTATATTCAGATTCTATTATTTTGACTGTATTTTTGCGTAAATTGACTGAAAAGCTACTATAATACATTTCTTTCTGATACGAAATGTCATACAATTTTTGGGCTATTTCTTGCTATTCTGAGCTTCATTTTGAGCTCAACTTTTGGCTATAGACTCGGGGTGACATAGGGATCATTTTATAGGTATTGGTTTTGTATTCCAAGTGTAGGCCATATTTTTACATGTTTTCATCGTAATTAATGTATTTCCCCCATTTCTTTAGATATTATAGTCAAAACAACCATAGTTATGTTGTGTTTCGTGTTTTGACAGCTAAGCAGTGGTTAGAGGTGATCATGCAGGGCAAAGCTACGTGGAATAATCGAAAGAGCATAGATTTGCCTTCCAGGTAGGCTAAGATTTCTTCACCTTTAGACTGAGTTGAAATATATGTTATTAGAAGCCTGTTATAGTTGGAGGTTCTTAGTAAGATATGTATATATGTGATTGAGGCTAAGATTATCATTTGGAATATGTAATACCTATATCTATTATGTTAGCTGTTATTTAATGTTGTTGAGATATAAATGCTTCTGATAATGAGTTTAAAAATGAGATAGAGCGCGACCAAGGTAAGTTAAACATTGATGCTACCTATGTTCATATATTTGACTGTTTAGATACTAGTTGAATTGTTGGGACTCTTGATACTTGTGATATATCCAATATGATTCTGACTACATGATATTTACATTGTGGTTATGTCTCGTTAAAGGTTAAATGCAACCCTATCCCATGTGATTGATAATTTTGCCTATTTAGTCACTTGTTTATCTGTGAGGGTGGTATGGTACCGGTGTTTTGTGTTATTTGAGGGGTTGGTTTCCAATTATACTCTGATCACGTCCAAATTACACCTTCCAATAAAGGTATAAGCGGTTGTTGTTTCAAATATAGAACCTAACAATGGTTAGGGTCGATACCACGAGGAATATGGTCTAGACTTGGAGTAATTAAAGCAACTTCGATGAATTAATCAACTTACTTCTAGGCGGGGGTTTTATGTGTAAAAATCAATTATTCAAATCTAAACTAAGAACAATATTCAAAACAAGTATTATTGATTCAATGAGAGAAGTAGTTAGGGTATTTTGTTCACTATGAATTCCTAATGCAGTATAACCTAATAATTATAACCTTTTCTAGTATGTAGCATGAAGAACTTGTAAGTAATGTTTACCTAATTCCTTGGGCTGATAACTAGGAAATTTTCACCACGCAACTTGGGCCATCTATGGGTGTCATATTACTAAATCTTATCTTGGTCCCAATACAACCATCCCTCGGGCCATTCAGGTTAATTAGACGAGAATACTCATATCGAATCGAGTTATTTATCCCTTATCCCATTCATTACCCCCCTTGGGCTGGCAAGTAAGAATAAGGCGAGTTCTAAAATTTGCAACCTTAAAAAGTAATCAAAATTGTCACAATCCAGAAGGGGGGCCTAGATGTGACATGGCGAAGGAGAACTCGAAGGATCTCGATCAAGCCATCATAGAATCATCACATACATCATCAGTTTAAAAGTTCAGAAACGTAAATACATAACACATAATTCTAGGGGAAAGGGGCTTTGGACTCAAGCTATGGGGATGTTTTCGGGAATGGGATGAGCATGAATCACGTAGCACATAGCAAGTATTTCTAAGGGTCGGGTAAGTAGGACTCAAGCTATGGGGGCATGCCGGGTTAGGGGACTTTCCACATATGCACATTCGCAACATTCATAATCCCATAAGCATAATCATAAACATAATCAGAACATCATTTCCATAACATAATCCCAATAGTCATAACATCCCAAAATAAGCATAATAGAATGTGCAAGAGTTTAGTGTGTCCAACATTGCCTCTACATAAGAAAGAGCGGGGCCTCGACATAGTTTGGGGCTCACCCTTAATACATGTAATAAGAAAGTAAAACAATACAAGGAAGAAGAAATTAGGTATTTCCCTTGGACAAAGGGCTCACCACAAGCAATTAATTTCAAGGAGATCACTCGTCGTGCAAAGGTATATAGAGGTCGTCGCCGGTCCCTACATAGTTAGAACATGTAGACAAGAGTATGGATTAGCACAATAAAGCACTAAGTATGCGGGCATGCAAATGCATATGCACATG
>JBCEWC010010590.1:0-17494 GCA_038996855.1 Solanum aculeatissimum | reverse complement strand
AGAAATATTCTCTTCCTCTCTTCAGCTTTTGTACTGCCTTAAATTATTCTAGTTATTTTAGATTCAGTTTCATAACAAACAAAATATTTTATAGTCAAAATTTTAATTAATTTTAAAGTCTTAAATATCAGAAAAATAATAATAATTTTTCTCTTCTTTTCTTTTCTTCACTATCCAGAGAATTATTTATATAGAATGGTCCTAAATCAAAAGTAAATTATAATTATAAATATATAAAAAAAATTTAATCCAAAAGTTAATCTTAAAATTAAATGAATAAAAGATAAAATAATAAACTAAGAAAAATAGTGAAAAGATTTTATCTAAAAAAGTTCAAACAATATTTCTAAAAGTCTTCACGCATTTAATATGGTATAAATTATGTTTGGTATACTTTTTCATATTATGTGTAATCATTAGTTATACATTCTATTGTGTATCAAGGTGTGTAATACTAATACTATAGATTTCTAAGTATTAATAATGTAAGGTGATTTAATGCTTGCATTAGTATCGATAAAGGCGTAATTGCCCCTCAAATTTATTTTTTTACATTTTTCCCACCATAAATATAGAGAATATTTTTGTAAATAATTTTTTATGCAATGCATGCTATTTTTAATATATGAAACCAAACAATGCATAAAAATATTTTATGTATAATTAAATCCTACACTCATTCGACTAATGGAAGGAAACATTCTTTTGATTGAGCATGGTCAACGAAGTCGCTATAGAAGAGAAATCCTACACAAACCACCCGTAATAACCAGTCAAGCCTACAAAACTCTGTATCTCAGTAGCCGAAGTAGGTCTAGTCCAACCCTAAACCACCTCAATATTCACTAGATCAATCCGAATATCCTTCATAGATACAATATGATCCAGGAATACCACGGAACTCAGCCAGAATTCGCACTTAGAGAACTTAGCATACAACCTCTCCTCTCTAAGACGTTGAAGCACAACCCTCAAGTGTTGCTCGTGGTATGCCTTGGTCTTAGAGTAGACCAATATATCATCGATGAATATAATAACAAATGAGTTCAAATATGGTCTGAATACACCATTCATAAGCTCCATAAATGCGGATGGGGTATTGGTTAGCCCAAAAGACATCACCAAAAATTCATAGTGCCCATATCTAGTCCGGAAAGCTATCTTAGGAATATCAAAAGTCCTGATCCTCAACTGATGATATCCGGATCTCAAATCAATCTTAGAAAATACAGTTGCTCCCCGAAGCTGGTCAAACAGGTCATCAATCATAAGTAGAGGATACTTATTCTTCACGGTCACTTTGTTTAACTGTCTATAACTAATACGCATCCTCATAGAACCATCCTTCTTCTTTACAAATAAGACAAGGGCACCCCAAGGAGACACACTAGGGCGTATGACCCCTTTACTCAAAAGATCTTGGAGTTGCTCCTTTAGCTCCTTCAACTCAGCCATACGATAGGGAGGAATAGAAATAGGCTTAGTGCTCAGCTCAAGATCAATAGCAAAATCAATGTCCCTATCAGGAGGGACTCCAGGAAAATCAGTAGGGAACACATCAACAAACTCCTAAACGGATAGGAATAGACTTCATCGGTGGTGACTCAATATCGGTATCACAAATAAATGCAAGATACGCAAGGCAACCCTGATCCACTAACTTCCAGGCTTGAATATAAGAGATAACTTTGCTAGGATAGGAACCACTCGATCCCTGTCACAAGGTTGTTGATTTCCCGAGGAACTCAAAGAAAGATCAGGTGGCTCCAGATGGTCAAGGACAGCCGAAGGCTCAAGTTGATGGTGCCCCCAGGAATAATAGGTTTTATTCTCTTCACGCCCGACAGGAAGTGGATGAAGCTCCTGATGTTTTGACTGGTATGTTAAAAGTCTTTGATTTTGATGCTTATGCTTTACTTGATCCAGGTGCAAATTTATCTTTTGTGACTCCTCTGTTGGCTGTTAAATTTGGTTTGAGTCCTGAGACTTTAAGGGAACCATATTAAGTTTATACTCCTGTGGGTTAATCTATTGTGGCCCGTAAGGTGTATCGGGGTTGTCCTGTTTTGCATAAAGTATTTCCCGGTGACCTTGTAGAACTTGAGATGTACAATTTTGATGTTATTCTTGGGATGGATTGGTTGCATGCACATATGCCTCGGTCGATTGTAGGACTAGGCAAGTCAGATTCCAGATTCCTAATGAACCTGTTTTGGAATGAAAGGATAGTAACTCCGTGGTTAGAGGTCGATTTATTTCCTACCTCAAAGCTCGGAGAATGATTTGCAAGGAATGCATTTAGCATATTGTAAGGGTTAGAGATGTAGAGGTTGAGTCGCCTTCCTTTGAGTCAATTTCGGTGGTTAATGAGTTTCTCGATGTGTTTCTCGAGGACTTACCAGGTATTCCTTCGGATAGGAAAGTGGATTTTGGCATAGATCTCCTTCCGTATACTCAACCTATTTTCATTCCTCCTTACCATATGGCTCTGGCTGAACTAAAGGATTTGAAGCAGCAGTTAAAAGATTTGTTGGAGAAAGGTTATATTAGGCCAAGTATTTCACCGTGGGGTTCTCATGTGTTGTTCGTAAGAAAGAAGGATGGGTCGCTCCGAATATGCATTGACTATCGACAGTTGAACAAGGTGACCATCAAGAATAACTACCCATTGCTCAGAATTAATGTCTTGTATAATTAACTTCAAAGAGCTACACATTTCTCAAAGATAGATCTTTATTCGGGCTACCATCAGTTGAAGGTAAGGGAGTGTGATACTCCCAAGATAGCTTTCTGGACTCGTTAAGGGCATTTCGAATTTGTGGTGATGTAATTTGGTTTGACCAATGCCCCGACTGTGTTTATGGATCTCATGAATCGGGTGTTTAGGCCATTTCTTGATGGCTTTGTGGTGATCTTTATCGATGATATCTTGATTTACTCCCGGAATGAGCAGGAGCATATGAACCATTTGTGGTTGGTACTTCAAACCTTAAGGGAGAAGCAACTATATGCAAAATTTAGCAAGTGTGAGTTTTGATTTGGGGAAATTGCTTTTCTTGGTCATGTGGTATCCGGCGATGGTATTAAAGTCTACCCTAAGAAGACCAAAGCCGTAAAGAACTGGCCTAGACCGTTGACTCCTTCTGATATCCAAAGTTTCCTTGGGTTGGCCGGTTATTATCGGAGGTTTGTTGAGGGATTCTCTTCTATGGCGTCCCTGTTGACTAAGTTAACTCAAAAGAAGGCTAAGTTTATATGGTTGAATGAGTGTGAGAAGAGCTTTCAAACCTTGAAGGATCGGCTTACATCGGCTCCCGTTTTGACTTTGCCAAATGGACTAGATGGATTTGTGGTATATTGTGATGCCTCACAGATTGGGTTGGGGTGTGTGCTCATAAAACAGGGTAAGGTGATATCTTATGCGTCTCGGCAATTGAAGACACATGAGCAAAATTATCTGACCCATGACCTTGAGTTGGCTGCGGTGGTGTTTGCTTTAAAGATTTGGAGATACTACTAGTATGGATTTCACGTTGATGTTTTCACTGATCATAAAAGTTTGCAATATGTGTTCACGCAAAGGGATCTTAACTTGAGGCAAAAGAGATGGTTGGAACTACTCATGGACTATGATATGAGCATTTTTTATCACCCGGGGCAAGGTGAATGTTGTGGCGGATGCTCTTAGTAGGCTATCCATGGGGAGTGTGACACACGTTGACAAAGAGAAAAAGGAAATGGTAAGAGATGTACACCGTTTGGCTAGGTTGGGTGTTAGGTTGGCTGACTCGAATGATGGTGATATTCTTGTTCAAAATGGGTCCGAATCTTCCGTGATTCTTGATATGAAAGAAAAAAAGGATTTGGATCCTTCATTGGTAGAGTTGAAAAAGTTAGTTGTCGAAAAGAAGATAGAGGTCTTCTCCCAAGGGGGAGATGGTGTACTATGATATCAAGATCGGTTGTGTGTTCCGGATGTCGATGACCTAAGAAAGGTCATCATGAGTGAAGCTCATAATTCCCAATATTCTATTCATCTGGGATCCACTAAGATGCATCGGGACTTGAGAGAGGTATATTGGTGGCACGACATGAAGAAGGACATAGCCAAATTTATGTCGAAATGCCCAAATTGCCAACAAGTGAAGGTTGAACATTAAAGGCCCGGTGGGTTGGCCCAAGATATTAAGATTCCTACTTGGAAGTGGAAGGATGTGAATATGGATTTCATGGTTGGGTTACCCTGTACTCGTAAATAGTTTGATTCTATTGGGGTTGTTGTGGATTGAATGACCAAGTCGGCCTAAATTGTATATTCGTGAGTTGGTGAGGTTGCATGGTGCACCGAGGTCTATCATATCAGAGCATGGTACCAAATTTACTTCTCACTTTTGGAGATCATTTCAAAAGGGGCTTGGCACTAGAATTAAATTGAGCACCGCATTCCATCCTTAAATCGATGGGCAAGCCGAGAGAACAATTCAAACTTTAGAGGATATGTTAAGGGCTTGTGTGTTGGAGTTCAAGGGAAATTGGAATGATCACCTACCGCTCATTGAGTTTGCCTACAACAATAGTTTCCATGCTAGCATTGGTATGGCCCCCTTTGAAGCTTTGTATGGTAGAAGATCTAGGTCCCCGATGGGATGGTTTGAGATAGGTGAGATGGAATTGTTAGACCTGAACTTGGTTGTTGAAGCTATAGAGAAGGTGAAGCTAATTAGGGAGAGGTTGAGAACGGCTCAAAGTCGCCAAAAGTCTTATTTGGATGTTAGGAGGAGAGACCTCAAATTACATATAGGCGGTTGGGTCTATGTAAAGGTATCACCTATGAAGGGCATTATGCGTTTTGGCAAAAAAGGCAAGTTGTGTCCCCGGTATGTCAGACCATATGAGATTATTAAACGAGTTGGCAATGTGGCATACAGGTTACAATTACCTTTGGATATGAGCTCTATTCATCTGGTGTTCCATGCGTCGACATTGAGGAAGTTGGTTGGTGACCCTAATGCAATTGTTCCTTTGGAAGGTGTCGCGGTTGAGGAAAACATGACTTACGAAGAAGTACCGATCGAGATCATGGATAGGCAAGTAAAGCGACTTCGTAACAAGGAAGTAGCTTTGGTCAAAGTTCTTTGGAGAAATCAATATGTGGAGAGTACTACATGGGAGGTGGAGGCGGACATGATGAAGCGATATTCCCATCTTTTCCAATCTACTCAAGCCTAAGGTACTAGGTTCTATCTCTCTTTTTGAATGATCCTAATTCTTTGTTTTCTTGAGTTTCATGGCATTACATGCATACATGTGCACAAATGATTTGAATAATGTTTTGACATGAGTTTTAAATTGGTTTCGAAATGATGAATTATGCATTATGTTTGGTGTCAAAATGGTTCTTGTCCTTCAAGCCTTGTTCTAGCCCATTCGAGGACGAATGTTTCCAAGGGGGAGATGATGTAACGACCAAAAAATTTATGAATCATATGTTTCTGGTTAAGGGATGATTTGAGCTTGTCTTGGTTATCCTATGAGTCTCCCAAGTCTCTCTTGCATGACCATCTTGGAGGGAGTCGTATTGGTTAAATTTTATTTGACTTCTTGTGGATGTGCAAATTTTAAATGGCCATATATCTTGGTACGGGATGAATTGTGTGGGTCACGACCTATCAGATTGAACTCTGAGTTATCTTCGCAACGCACTTGGTTTCACTTAATTCGGAGTTCAGATGTAGAAGTTATGGCCTTCACAGTGGGATTGTCTGTGCAGGGAATACATTCTGGAAAAGGAAAGAAAGATTTTTGCTAAGGCAGTGGACCACGAGAGGGTCCACGGACCGTGTGGAGGTTCACGACCCATGAGCCCAGTCCGTGGAGTGTTCCAGTGAGCAGCTTGAGCCATGGTCCAAGAATTCGAGCCAAGTAAGGCTTTGCGGACCAACTCATGATCCGTGTGAAGCCTCACGGCTCGTGATCCCATCCATTTGGTGTTCCAGTAAGTTTCCAGGATTGGTGCCGAGGCCCGGAGCCAAGTGAGGCTCCACAGACAAGTTCACGGTCCGTGTGAAGCCTCATGGCCCATGAGGCCTGTCCGT
Organism: Solanum aculeatissimum; assembly: GCA_038996855.1. Lineage (NCBI taxonomy): Eukaryota > Viridiplantae > Streptophyta > Magnoliopsida > Solanales > Solanaceae > Solanum > Solanum aculeatissimum. The sequence goes on along the minus strand of JBCEWC010010590.1, from coordinate 11,399 downwards.
GTGGTGGTACAGAGAGTTACCCCAGGGATTTTATTGGTTGATGGTCCAAGTGTTTCCTCATGACACGGCTCATGGATCGTGAGTTACTACACGGTACGTGTAGTGTACCGTCAATGACTGTGCCCAATGTTTCTTCCTCATTTCATTAATGGTTTAATTATAATTTTAGTTTATCCTAGGGTTGTTTTAATTATTTTAAACTCTCCTAAAACCCCTGATTAAACCCTATTCCATTCTAATTGTTCCAATCTCTTCAAATTTTCTCTCAATTTCTCCTAACCTCCATTGAAGACCACGCTTGGAAAATTGGGGAAAACTAGATTCTTTATCAAATTCTTCTTGCTCTTCTTGAGTTACCAAGGTATGTGGGATTGATTCATGGTTCTCCTTTAAACCATGAAGGCCCAAAATCCTTTTCTTCAATTTTGATGAATTTTAGCTTTCTTGTAAATGGGTCTTTTAATTTATAAATGATTTAATTCAATTGAGTTGTGAGTTGTATTTTAAATGTTGATTTTAAGATGATTTAAATTCAATTATCATGTTTTGCATTGGAATTATGAAGATTAGAATATGCATGGTCTCTTGAAAGCTTGTTTTGACATGAGTAATTCAAATTATAATTTAAATTGGGATTTACTTATGGTTTTCAATTGAATTTCATATCGTATTGTTGAAATAAGATTTAATCTCTATTGCCCATGCATTTATCTCATCATTCATAACATATGCATACATGAAAGACTTGATTTGATGAAACTCTTGTTAAGGCTTGACCCTCCTAATATGATATGACTTGATTTTGGTAAGACATGGGAATTGACTAGAATGTGATCACATTTTCTCTGGATATGGCTTTTAAGCACTCTGGTTGTTTTATACCATTCTGTTTTGTTAGAATGAGCTACTCCTTTGCATTGGTCTATGGAAATGATTCTCAGAAATTCTTGTTCGGACTTGAAAGGTTTTGTAATGTGAATTTTTCGCTTGTTCCCATCTTGCATCGTTCTTGGAATTGAAAGATTGAAACCTCTATTTTGAAAGATTGTATATGTATATGTATTTTTCGTGGGATGAGACTTAGCACTGAGGGATTGGAGTCGGGTGGACTATCTCCAAGGGTCCATACTCTTTTTCGTCAAACAGTGTGTCAATATGGGATTTCTCCCGTGATGGGATGAATTACTTTGTTACCCCTATTTATAGGGTGCTTGGGATCTACCTGGCAAGTAGTTTGAATCCAAGTAGTAGCTCCCTCGGGTTTCCTCTGTTGTCGGTTGAGGTCACATCCCCGCTATGATATGTAGGTTTGCATTCATGCATCATGGCACTTCATGGCATATTGTTACGATATTATTCCCTTGCTTACATATATTTTTTTCTATGTATATGTGGCCTTGTCATTTAGTTTACTTGGTAGGTCCATACTCATGTGCATTGCATGCCCGCATACTTAGTATATTATATATGCTAACCCATACTCTTTGTCTACATGATCTAACCATGTAGGGACCGAAGGCGATATCCATCTACCATTGGACATCTAGCGAGATCCTAGTTCTTTTTTATTATGGCGAGCCCTATGCTCTAAGGGCAATACCACCTTCCCTCTATCTCATGCTTGTATTTTCTTTTGCTTACCTTATGACTTGAGGGTGAGCCCGGGTTGTGTCGAGGCCCCCGTTTTACTCTTGTAGAGGCATTGTTGAACATGTATCGAATTCTATTATACACTGTATTATGTGTTTGTTGAGATATTATGACCTTCATGCTTTTCCATTGTTACTCATGCTTGATTATGCTTCCACTTATGTTATCTTGATGTGTTGGTTGGGAATGTGCTTATGTGGAAAGTCACCATCCCGTCTTACCCCCATAGCTTGAGTCATACTTACCCGCCCCTTAGAACATAATTGCTATGTGTTGTGTGATTCATGCTCATCCCATTCCCGACAACATCCCCATAGGTTGAGTCCAAAGCCCCAGAAATCCCTTAGACTTACGTGTTTACTATTATGTTACGCGCTTCCGAACTGATGATGTGTATGATGATGTTATGATGGCTTGATCGAGGACTCTCGGGTTCTCCTTTGTCACGTCACATCTAGGCCCCGTTCACGGGTCGTGACACTCTTGAAGGGGCAAGTCAATTATACCCAAATCTTGGGTGATATCTGAGAATGATTTTATGGCCCTAGACCTTCAAATGCAATTTAACCTCTCACTTTCATATCTACAAACAATAATGCCCCCCCCCAATTACCCATTGTAATCCCATAAGCCTCTGGTTGTTGCAAGTTCATGCCACAAATCTTCCCTTTCTAGATTTGTGTAAGGTCCATAGACCCCTGTGAAACACCACCTGAAGTCCTCTTGTGTACTCTATAGCATACATGAGATAGTGTAGAAACCTTGTTGAATTCCCCTATTTGACCATTGTTTTTTGTCCCACAACACAATGATACTCCCACTCCTACCAATAGAGTTCAGGGTTATCCATGCAACCCATTTGTTCCCCCATACTTGCCTTATCCTCTGAGATGATTAGTCCTTGATTTTCATTCTTGTAAACACACTATGTCAGCCCTCCGTTTGTGAATCATTGATTTGATTGTATTCCTCTTATCTTCTTCGTTGAGACCCTGCACGTTCCAACTCAAGATTTTTATCTTCATTCGGAGAAAGCTTTGTAATACCTGCCCTTTGTTTCTTCCCTTTTACCATCTGAGTTCATTCCCCACTTCAACCTCTCCAATTCTAGTGATTGTTTCTTCTTACCTTTTGCATTATTTTTGTTGGATGATGATTGGTGTTGCTTCTACTCCTGTCTTTTTTGTTCCATACGCAAGACCATCCCCAAAATCGCATGTTCAAACCTCGCTACATTGATTTTGAATGCCTTGCATGCTTTGAGCATAACTGACTTAGTACATCTTGATGATTCAATGACTGAAGGAGAGCTAATTGACTGTAAGCTTGAAGATCCCATTTCATGCCATGGGAGCAATAAAGTGTCATCGGACGAGAAATCAACTTTAGAATTGTTCACTGTGTCAGATTGATTCAACATTAATTATCTGGGAACTTCTCATTTGGAAGCTTCACCCTCATCATCTGCATCGTAAGGATAGTTGGGTGGGAAATCATCGGTGGTAGGAGTTTGTCTTGGTTTCCTTTCATTGTGGATGTCAGCAATTAGTAGATCAAATTTGTTTGCATGCAGAACATGGCTTCTATAAGAGGCACGTGGGTCCGAAAAAGGCTTTTTTGCTTTCCAGCTTTTAGAAAAATTATTTTTGTTGTTGGGTTGCAAATTTGGGCCTCTTTTGTTATAGCTTTGAAATGACAAGTTTGGTTTAGAATCACTTTCGATTCAATTTCTTAGATACTTGAAATGAGTTTTTGACATTTAGGAGTTTTATGTGAAGAAGTGTTGTCTTTTGTCAATATTTCGACGCAACGACCTTTGTTGGTTGTTTTATCAATTTCATTGATTTTAAAACATCATTTTTAGTTGGGTAGCATAATTTATTTGCACTTAAAAGATTATGAATGAATTTAGAAAATCCATAGGTGAATTTTCTCCCTTAGTGTTCAGCTTTTTCAATGTTGCTGATGCAGCACAATATTTTTCTTCATGTTCGCAAGCCTTGAGCTGCTATTGCGGAGGCCTAATATTTTGGATATCACTATTGCGTAGGAGCTTTTAGATGGGCACCCTGATAGTAGGCTTGATCACCGTGATTGCAGAGAGAAGGTTGGTAGGGTCAAGATAATCGTGAGTTAGATCTCGTGTTTATGAAGATCATTTTTGTTGGTACGTCAGTAATTAAAAAGTTTTGATTCCAGCCTTCAATGCAAGTCCCATTCCAGAACTGATATTTTTGAAATTTTGAGAGAAATTCTTGATCATTTTTTATTATTCTTGTTGCGTTGAGTTAGAAATTCGTGCAGGTTAGTTATGAGCTTGTCTATCCTTCCAAAAATCTTGTAAGTTCCGTCTAATTTCACCTCTTTTCTCCATTTGGTTCTCGTAGTTACTTTACTATATTTTCTTTTGTTTTCTATATTGGAGATAGTCGTAATGACAGTTTTGATCCTTTAGGGCTTAAAATTTGGTGGGACTAATTTAGATATTTTATATGCTTGAATTATGTCTATTTTTCGGGCACAAGGTCCTTGAACTGATTGGGACCTTGTGATGGAGTTGATTTTTTTATTTCGTGCACGGGTTTCAATGTTAAATTTTGACTCAATTTTAATTTGAAAATTATTATATATCAATATGAATATCAGTAGTCTTGTTTTGATATGTCTTCGATTATTTGATAGTGTGACATTGTTCAAAGACTGTTCGAAAAGAAAAGGCTTCGAAATAGAGATTTGGATGCAATTTTAGCCTTGAGATAGGTTACGATTATTACTTTTTAGACTTGATCTGATTGGATTAGATATATTTTGATTAGTGTTGCATGATTAGGTTGAATTCTTAGTTTTTGTAGTCGTTTCGATCCTTTTAGTAATGTGACCGCCATCATTAACATAACCTTTAGTTGTAAAAGCCTTGTTTAGATTAATTTATGTTGTTTGTGTCGTTTAGTATCCTTAAAAAAGGCTCTTAGGTGGTATGAAATTTGTTGCCGTGTGACGGCTTATTTGATTGTTTTGTCCTTTTATGTACTACTAGTAAAATGTTTAAAATATAATAATTTTATAATTGAAAATAACTACTGAGTTATAATTCACTTAGTAATATATTTACATAATAATAAATATAAATCATTAACTTATTTATTTGAGCACATTAAATTAATATTATGAGTGCATAATTTAATTTTATAATATTTAAATATGATTTTGTAGCTATATCAGCAATAATTTCAGTTTTATAATATATTATGTTAAAATAAAGATTTAAATATTTTTAAAATAATTAGTTTTACAATGCCTTTGGCTATTTAACCGCATAGCATATAATTTTTTTTTCTAAATTTGTTACAATTTTTTTATACAATAAATCAAAAATGTAAATAATATAAACTACTATGGTTGGATTCTTTATTCATAAATATATACATACTATTTTTCTGTCTTTACTTGGAGTTAGGATGTAAGGATTAGTATAACTAATATACTCAAATAATACAAAAGATAAGATTCTGAAAAAGCGTAGGAACAATTTAGAATTGACATTATTTTTGTTTTAATAGAATATAATTCTTTAATGTCTCCCTTCCTGAAAAATTTCTTTGCAAATAGTAAAATCAAATTCAAGAAAATATTCATAATCGTATATTATGTGACAAATATTTGTTCTAAAATTGTATAAAAATGACATTACCTAATCGTGACTTATATATAAATGTGTCAAGTGAATATGAGAGAATTAAAGAAATGATATCATATTTGGTGATTTCAAATGTAGTTGAGAGAATTAGGGAAGTGAGGGAGTACTGTTATTTATTTATTTAGTTTAATTTTTATATTTCAATTCAACTTTAGATGGATAAATTCTAAAAATTAAGATCACTATAGAAGTTGAGTAGATGTGAACAATATACATTTATTTTTTCGAAAAAAAATTGTATGTTCATAATAATAATAATATTTTGTGAAAAAATAATCGCACAAAAATAAACTCATTTGTATTTAAAAAAAACATGTATTTTTTGAATTATATAAAAAAATAACTTCTTCCTAAATTTTAGCAACGTTATCTGAAGTTGAAGTTATCTTGTAGGAACATTTATTATTCCACAAAATAGTTCCGTTATTTGATTGTGTAAAAACTGCTTTCATTTTATATATAAATTCTTAACTCCTATATTTTAGGAACAGTATTCTAAACACCTCTAAAAATAATTTTTCATATATATACACTCAAAGCACGATCTTAATTCAAAGAAATATCCTAAACACCAAAGAATTTCTTTCGAAGGAATTCTTTCTACGTCATGAAGTATGAGTCACTCTGTAAATAAAAGGAAAAATACCAGGAAAAATATCATCATATAGGCTTGTTTCTATGTGCCAAGTAGAAGTTATTTGTTCCTTTGATCGTAAAAAATGTCTGATCATATCTTTCCATGTCATCATTGTTCACCAAATTAAAGATATAATTTATGATTTCAAGAAAACGAAGTCTCCGAAATGGTCAAGTGAGCAATAATTGGAAAGAAGAAGGTATTGGTGGACCGTTCAATTGGAGCCTATTGTTACTGCGTTCGATGAATGGAGAATTTTCATGGTTGAGGAAAAGAATTATTGTGCCTATTAATGAAGAAATGGGTATTAAATGGGTTTGGAAAAACTATTTAAGAGTTTGAAAGGGAAAAGAAGTGTCCTTTGGCTATTTAGGCTATTTATGAAGTGGTAGTTTTTTTTCTTTTTATGTTTTTTGTCTTTTTTTTTTAAATCTGGAAAAGGAGAAAAATCTAAAGAGTTGGCTATTTATCAAGCGGTAGTTTTTTTCTTTTTCTGTTTTTTGATTATTATTTTTTTATTGGAAAAGAAGAAAAATCTAGAGAGTGCCACCTCAGCGGGTCTAAAATACTCTTTTATATATATATATATATATATATATATATATATGATTTGAATTTTTATTGCTTATTCTATGTGTTATATATGATTTGAATTTTTATTGCTTATTCTATGTGTAATTATTAAAGGGATAATTACACCCACAAACCACAGAAAAAAATTATTTATACAAAAATAGTCCACGTCTTTTTAATTACGAAAAGTAGCCATCTGGCTGCCTTTTGACTATTTGTTAAAATTTTGGGCATTCAACCCTCAGTGTATAGGCATGTATAGTCAGTGTATCATAATGTATACTTAGTGTATAGCTCATGTATAAATAATATTCATTGTATAGCAGTGTATACTTTCTATAACTATATTGTATAGTCATATATAGTTTCGCTGATTTGAAACTTTTTTTATGTAAATAAAACATGAGCTATTTTTTTTTGTAAACTTTTTTTTTTTTTTGTATATATATATGTAATTTCTCCATTATTAAATTCTCAGGCCCAAGGCCATGTGTTCGGAAAGCGAGAGTTCAGGTTAGTAAATTTTGATTGGGATTATCCGAATATGTGCCATGTGTGATATTTGTTAATGACTCTTTTGTCGAAACTTTTTATTAAGCTTTGAGAGGAAGTGAATAAATACAGAGATTTGACAATGAAAATGGTAAAATTTAAAATTTTAATATAAAGTGAATAAATTTTTGTCATTCATCACCTCTCGGTCTCAGGATGTGTGCATACTAATCCTTGCCCTTAGTCTCGAATTTACTATCCCCTCTTGGGATCAAGTATTGTAGATGAAAACTAACCCTAAATTTAAGTATACTATCCTCTCTGGGCTCAAGCAACTCAAATGTAGTGTTGATTCCACCTAGGTTTTGTTATGAATATCTTTTTCTAATCATTACTTTTCTCTCGAACAGGTAATAAATACGGGTGAGTTCTTAATGCGTGCACTCATCAAGAAAGAGTTTTAGACGAATATAATCATAATACATGCAGTACAAATCCCAGATAAAACCCTTAGTTTGCGTACTTTGTTATAGCATTATGATTCCCAAAACCCTAGTTCTGGGTTTAATTAATCACACTTGCAAGAATTAAAACGTAAATCATGATGTAATTCATCTTTAAATCACTTATGAGGAAGAATAAATTAAGTCTTGATTCATACGAAGAAACGAGAGAAGGAAACTAGATTGAATCTTCAACCGATAATCAAAACGATCAACAAAAAGTTGTAATCTTTGCTCACTGTCCAGGCGTGATTTGATGATGAAAAATCAATGAAAAGTTGATATTTATGGTCTGTTTTCCAGCCCCAAAACATGGGTAATAATGTCTGTATAATAATAGAACAAAACCTAATATTTTTAGTATCCAAAAACCTACTCTAAATGGAATTGGAAAGCTTAAAATCTGGACGACTTGAACAACCACAGCACTGACCACGATCCGTGGTCAGTTTCACAGTTCGTGTAGCTCTTCCGTAGTGTGTGCCTTAGCATAGATGCTGCCCAACTTGCCTTCCTCTTCACGGACACCTTCATGACTCATGAAGAGGTCCACGAGTCGTGGAAGGTATATATCGTGAAGGATGCCCTAAACTTCATGTTGTCCAGTTGTCTTGGTCCCTTTCACGAGCACCTTCACAGCTCGTGAAGTGCACCACGAGCCGTGAAAGGTCTCGTGGTGAGGTTCTTGGTTACAAACATGGCTACCTTTGATTAGTGACACTTCACAAAATGCCTTTCACAGAAGACCTTCTTCGTCCGGTGCACCACGAGCCGTTAATGGTCTCGTGGTGTGCTTCCTGTTAGAAATCAAATAGCGAAAATAACTAACAGGATCAAAATTCTTACATTATCATGATGTGATATAACTAGTATCACAAATCTATCAAATTTTAGAAAAAACTACTAATCTGTTGAAGCTTTCAACAACAATTTTTTCAATTATGGTTAAATCCAAAGACGAATTCAGGACTCTGGTCTTCTACTATTTCCTGAATAACTATCTAGTTAGTGACTTGTGTGGGCAAGTATCTGAGAGAACTTATATTTTTCTATGTCTTTTTCTTTTCTTCAGGAACCTCCTTTTATCCTCAGCTTCAGAAGAAGAAAAAGATAAAAAATCTTCAACGTTTATGAGGCTATTAAGGGGTAATAAAAATCCAATAAAGCCGAAAAAACGTTTTATTCCTTTTCAAGAAAAGAAAAACATATTATACATTATTAGAACATAATTAGGAGTAATCAATACCCCTTAATAACAAAAAAAATGTTTTTGTCCTTTAAATTTTAAATATTTTCAAATCAGTATTTTATTGTATAATAAAACCCATTGATTTTATCTCTTAAAAAATATTTTTGATTCCCTTTTTTAATTTGAAAAATTTTCAAATCAGTATTTTAATGTATAATAAAACTCACTGATTTTATTTCAAATTTTTTTTAATCAAAAACTAGCTAGTTAATCAAGCATAATAGGGACTGAGGGTATATTTAACTGAGACTTTCATTTACAATAATAATTCTCAAAAGAATGAATTAACTATATCGTAAAAAATTACATATCATTCCACTAAAAATATGCAACTGCACTCCTCAATGTTAATTTTAAAATCTATCATTGCATCTTATTTACCGTGTTAGAATTATCGACACCAATCAATTAAATTTAATTTTCTGAAAAATTTAATTTATTGGCTAAATTAATCCTTTATCATTTATACTTAATTTATTTCACAAGACGGATATAAAATCCACCTGTAGAATTTTCACGTGAAAACTCTTAAGTAGTCATAAAGGGGTGTCTTCAACTCAAGACCGAGACATGGTTCTGTCAACTAATCATTATTTTACTAATGCCATTTGTAATTGTCCAATCCATCACCTTTTAATAGATTAAAATAATATAGCAAATTACATAGCTCATAATAATTATATCAAGATTAAGAGTATAAATACATGTCATGGACTAGAGAATTTATTTATAAATATTCAGAACATAAATAAAATTCTACAATTGTTCCATTCAATACATACAAAATGTATTAGCACAAGAAGTTAGAACTTAACCATTCTCATAATTAAGATCAAATCATATTTAATTTTATGCTATGATTACCTAGATATTTGTCCTTCCTAATCTTTGACTGTAAACATTCAATTTTTAACTTATATAAACTGACAATTTTAATCTTTCGCGTATGAGCTAAATTACTCCATATACAAAATTGTCTACTATACAAGATATGGACACACATGTATACATAATGAAGTATTCAAATAAAGACTTTTATTATAATAAATAAAATAACGTACAAGGGATTAAATAAAATACTTTAACACAATACATGATTAATAGTATATCCCAACACTTAGTTCAAGCTTCCTTGTTTGCATATTTTGGCCCTCACACCTTGTATATGTTCATGTCCATCCTTGCAATGAGTAATTCCAGCCCGTCTCGTGCAAATCTACTCAACTTTAACTCAAACGGCTACTCGGTTATGCAAAGTACCATCTCTTTGGCCTTGACAAGCTTGTCCAACCTTCACATTGTTGCTTTTAAGAGTCCTATTGGCATGTTGAAATTGCTCATGAACGACTTCATTCAAGCTCCTTTTAAAGATCCACACCAATCAGTCCATTGTCCGTTAAATCTCCATGAAACCTTAGTTATCCTGCAAATGAACATAAAACGTGCATCAAACAAACAAAATGCGATTAAGAGCTCATAGTAATTCTATGTTTTGAGCATCATATAAGTCGTATTTTCATGATTTATCAAGTAGGCATCCTTATGGCCGGGTTCAGATCATTATAGGAAACTTTGAACAAAGCAATTGATCTAATGTTAACAGAGAAATATTTTACCTCAATTTTGCAACTATTTAATAATTCACCGCCAGAACTATTTAGCATTCTTATGTAATAGTTATAACATTAATAATCAGATTATTTGGATTCTCTGCAAATTAAAATTGCCAATATTACTCTTCTAAATGGTTGTAAACGATGCCTACAAATGATAGTAGTTTTCAATAACCAGATACTTTATACAAGTTGTAACCAAATTTGAGTGTAAATAATCATCAGAACCAAACAATTGTGCCAAATAAAAAAATGTCTAGGCATGGACTTTTATGTCCAATAAATGAGAAAGTGCAATGATAACACAGTCAAGTACAATATTATCTTAGCATAAAACATTAAGAAAATTTTCATATTAGTCCTGGCTACGGAAGAAAGGATGTCGTCCAACAGTTATTTCCCTAGCTGTTTATGTAAAGCAGAAGAATAGGTAGATATAAATAGATACAGATTTGGCACAATTTTAATAAATATAAATAAAATAATTTTTTTAAAAGTAAATTTAGATTGAAAAATAAAAAATTATTATCGTGATAATATGTGGCACTATATTCAAAATTACAGATTTATAACAATTTTAAGTTTATTTTTTAAAATAATTTGAAACAATTTTTATGCTAAAATGTTTTTTTTTTAATGGAAACTACGAATTTTTAATTTGTTAAAAACTAAAATTCTAGAAATTTGTGGTTAAGAAAAAAGGTGGAAGAATTCTGGAATGTTATAGAGACGTCCTCCGCTGTCCCCAACAAAGATTAACTTGAAGAACATCCTAGATTGAACTCGAAGTTTTCTTTATCGGTTCATTGCCTATAAATAGCATTGCAGCTTCTCTGTGTATCATCAGCAAATCGAACACAAAAATTCAAAGCTTAATAATTCATCCTCTGTTTACTTCTTTTTTTAAAGCCAAATTGAGTTAGAATGTCTCTGATTCCAAGCTTCTTCGGTGGTCGTCGCAGCAACATTTTCGACCCATTGTCCC
>JBCEWC010010589.1:0-17495 GCA_038996855.1 Solanum aculeatissimum | reverse complement strand
TTTATTTAAAGAAGGGTATTTCTGACCCATTTGGTAATAATAAGGGTATTTTGGACCAAAGTATCATTGACAAGGGCATATTTGGACCAAAGTATAAATCAAGAGCATTTTTGACCCTTTTCCATTAGTATCAGGACATTTTTTACACATTTCTGATAGTATAAGGTCATAAATGACCCAAAGTAGTACAAGAATATTTTTTACCCTTTTTCCTAAATTAAATAGTGCCGCCAAAATTTCGATCAAAGTTGAGTACTTATGTATTGTTCCAAAAATTTATAAATTTGGCATAACAATAATGACACCAAATCTGGTTATATGTGCCCTTCTGTCTACAAGAAAAATTAATGGTTACATATAATAACAATATTAATATTTTTAATGAAATTTTACAATTAAAATTTTAAAAAGATAGTTTTATTCCTATTTTATAAATATAATTGAGAGATATTTTTGAGCCAAAATATAACGGAGAATATTTTTACTCTATTTCAAATAGTTCAGAAATATTTTTGATCCTTTTCCCAAAAATTATTATATTGAATTTGAAACTTCTACATATAAAAAAATATTATGATCATGTTGCAATAACGGGGCAGTGTGAGGCGAGGTTGTCCTTTTCCGGGGCAAGTGCGAGGTTGGGTTACTTATCATCCTTATGCTATGGGAAGAATGGAAGAATTGTGGGGTTGTGATTCTTTCGAGTTTAAGCTTGAAAGATGGTGTTTTTTTCCAAGAAAATCCATTTAAGTATCCAGTTTTTCAAGCTGGACTTAGGGTGTGTTTGGGGAAAGAAATGGCACTTGTTGAGCTTAAAAGTGTGGCTCTCTCTTTGCTAAGGAGATTTCACATCGAATTAGCTCAACCATATCATCACACCCCTCGATTCTCTTCTGGCCTTACTGCCTCTTTCAACGGTGGCTTATTAATTTAAGTGCGAGAGCTAAGTGCATAAGTTATAAACGTAGATTCAGAATGGTTGTGATCGATTATATACATAGTCAAATACTATTCCATATGTACATATACATATGGCTCAAGTCAAAAGTAGTAAATTCAGTTGAACCTGCAGAACTCGCTCTAGTTGAAGTAGTAACTCAACTATATGTGAATATAGCATATTGAAGCAACCCTAATCTAGAAAAGGCCAATATTAGGAGTTCTATTTTTGTGGTAAATTGAACCATTTCATGGAGGATGAAACTCGTTATATATCAAGTAAGAAGTTTGAAAATCTGAGATAGGACGGAGCGAGTTGCGAATTTCACAAATCAATTTTTTTAATATCATTAATTTTACGTTTTCGATTCTCTCACTATGCTACTTTTGTTCCAGTATTACTAATTAATAGTTTTCCTTTTGAATAAAATGCTCAAATTTGGAGAAAATCAAACAAAAATTCTTATACTAAAGTGAAAAGCTCTACACCTCTATTTTATGTAAATTTTTTAAGGCTCATCCCTGTAACGATATAATAAAAATTAACCTTCATTGAATCTCGAAACATTCGTAAATATTAATTAATCAATTAAATAATAATATTTCATGGTCTTGATAATATTAATTTAACAAAATTTTACTGCACCTTCTCACGAGTAAAAACTACCCAGATGGTTTGTTATGAACTTATGATCATATTATAAGGTGTGAGACTTGAATCCCACATATTAGAGTTCGAATAAAGCTATTTTTTTTCAAATCCAATCAAACACGTATCATATAAATCAAAACGGAAAGAATAATCAAAATCAAACTTTGAATTTGATAAATAAATCTGATTCTATCATATATATTCTTAATCACTTAAATATAAGTTATAGGTATATTTTTAATTTTCGATCCCTCAAAGAGAAAATTCTTATTATTTGCAACAATTTTTGCTCCTTATCTTTTGTATGTGTTCATACAAATTAAAACATAATTTTGGAGAATTGTTTAACAAAAATGAAACGCATATTTATACTTTCTTGTGAATGTGATAAATATCTGAAGCAACGTACGTAGCAATACGCCAAAAACATTCATTTCTTGCACGTATACATTTATAATATAAACAGACTGACAAAGATATCTATCGTTAGATTCGAAGAAAACGACATACTTGTCTTGCCCAATAAAAATGGTTATACATGACAAAAAAATTCTAGTGTAATCACGAATGTTTTGAGTGGCGGAAACAGAATTTACACTCAAAGTGCTTAAAATAGTGAAAATGTAAATCTATGGAGAAATTTAAAAAAATAATTAATTCTCTCTTGATTATTCAAATTGACAATAATTTTAGGATAATTATTTTTAATATACATGATAAATAAATTATAATGAAGGAGCTAGATTATATGCTCTTTTGTAGATTTTCTATATGTAATTAGTACAGGAAAAAGTAGTCACATGCAAAGATGTATATAATGACAAGGATATTAATTAAGCACCACATACTAATTTCTCTGTCGCAAGTTTTGACTTTTCACCATAGAAAAAAAAAGTAATATTTTTAAAATTTATGATCTGGAATTATTTCATTAAAAGTAAAAGAAATTAAAAGTTAAATTATTTTTAATTATAATAAGATATCATTCTTTTTAAACGGATAAAAGAATAAAGGAAGTCATATAAAATGAAACAAAACAGAGTGAGTAATTAACAAGACAACTGCTTTTTGTAGTTTACTTATTTATTTATCTTAGTTTCATGGCTCCATTGTGATGTATGTTTGCCAAAGAAATTTTGAAGTAAAATCCCAATCAATTTTTCTTTAATTTTAATTTCAATATTGCAAAAGTGTTTTAACAAGGTGCACCACACCAAACATTACAAATAGATTAAATAATGAAGAAATGTGCACCCAACTATGATCCAGAAAGAAAGGCTTTTTGCTGATCACATAATTGACTACTACTACTCCCTCCGTCCAATTTTACTTGGCCCCTATTGATTTGACATAGGAATTAAGAAGTAGTAAATGATAGGGGTAATTTTACCAAATCACCCTTTGAATATAATTAATACAATATATTCAAAAATGTAATTGGAAAATAACTATAATTAATGACAAGGGTAAATTAGGAACTAAGTGTAAAATTATCTCTTGATTTCATAAACTAGACAAGTATTGTTGGATATCCTAAAATAGTATAGGGATCAAGTAGCTTAGTAATTTTTTTTGTAGCATTGTTACCAAGGAGAATGTTTTTAAGTAGGTCCCAAAAATAAAAATGTAATAAATGCATTGCACTCAACCCTGGTCCCTTTGTTCTATTTTATTACTACAACATTATTTTTTGCTAGGTGCATGGTGTATATAATATGGTGACACAAAAAGTAAAAGGTATACAGCTCAAACACATCATTCATGGAAACATATGCCATCATATGCAAATTTTGTATGCCAACCTAGTTCATTATTTCATTTAAGGTGGACTTATCTAAAAAGTATATATGTTAGCTAGCAAAGCTAGTTGTCTACTACTTGTATTAGGTTGCTATAGAATATCCTACTTTTAATGAAACATGAGCAAAAGGTGATTGGAACAATTAATGTGGGATACAATCCTCAGTAATATCACTGGCCTGTTGACAAACTCAAAAGTAAAGCATGTTGGATGAAGACTTGAAAGAATTAATTAGCCATGATAATTTTGAACCATCTCTAATCACACTCTATTTTACTCTTTATTCTCTGTATTTAAAGAGTAAAATAAACGGTAAGCTCTGTAACTATATTTAGAGAAGTGAATAGTGCTTCTTCAAATTTGAAGAACCGCTATTCATCCTTTTTATTTCATTTTTTAATATGTTATATTAGGTATTGAAAAGTATATATACTACTTTCGTTTTGAATTAATAATTTTTCTACTTTATTTTTTAAAAATAAATCATCTGTTTCTAAATATATATGTACTTTAAAATTATTTTAATTATTTATATTATATAAGATTATTAATTAAGTTTTTAACATTTTTAATTATTTCTAATGTAATGACACATCTAAAGATATATTATTGTCAAGTATACTACTTTCACTATGAATTGTTTTTTTTAATTGATAAATATATAATCAAGAAATGGTGGTAGATCAAAATCTCTTATTTCAAATAATCTTTAACTAGATTAAAAAAATTAAGAACAAAAATGTTAATTTTAAAATTGTAATGCATTTAATAGAGGAGAGCAATGTAATAATCTTAAAAGTTGAGTATATACTTAGTCATTTAAAATAATTTATGATGATGCAATATTTATTATGTAAAATAATTTGATAATTATTGATTTCACTTTTATTTGAATTGTCCATTTATTAATATAATATATAATATCTACTACCAATTTATGTTATTTAGAATAATAAAATTAGAAAAGAATAAAATTTTATATTACATAAAAATTATATAAGGTGATTATTTGGGAAAAAGAAAAGATTTTATATTTAAAATATGAAAATAAAAATACAATATTAAAAAGAGAAAAATATTCCTTTTACAGAGTAAATTAGAGAACTAAATTAAAATTATTCGAAATACTATTTATTTTCTATATTTGATGAAGAGCAAAATATAGAATTGATTGAAGATGACCTAACACAAGGCACAATTTTTTGGGCAGGATGGAATAGCAATTTTATGAAACGCAAAATTATTTTATGTCATAATAAAATATATAAAGGGTAACATTAATTTCATGAGATGCACTTAAATTAATGATAAAATTAACTATATCATATAGAAGATAAAAATTAAAATAGCTAATCTCAGATATCCTAACCCATAGGTACCTTTATCTGTCTCATCTTAGCATAAAAATATTTTAAAAAGACACTCACATACTTCAAAACAAGGCAGAGTTATTAATTGTGAACTAATATGACCTCAATAATTTTTGCAATGATATATTCACATTTAAAAATTTACGAGATATCTATAAATATTTAACATAATGATTACATTAACAACTCATGAACATAGCTTAAATTTTCACATCGGCTTCAACTTGATATCAAAGCAGACAATAAGTTTGAGTTCAAATCTCATCGTCACTCAAAAGAGGGTGTATTTTTTAAAAATATCTTAGAGAACTAAGACAATGGTAACTATGTCCTCTCAAGAAATCCAAAGAAATTTAAAATCCAGATTTTACAAACACAACACATAATTGAAAGTTAAAAAAGCACAAATTAAACAAATGGAGGGTTAAAAAAGCATACATATACATATATATCCTAATATGTTAGTAGGAATTATACCAATAGAAGTTCTGGTAATACATAAATACTGGAAATTAAACCAACTAAATATGTCACTCAACCTGTGAAAATTAAATAAACCCAAATTATATTTATAAATTCATTTTTTTTTTACCAGGATGATCCTCCTCCACCCAACATTCCATTCCAAAATCCATTAGATTGATCAGCTTCTTGCCCTCTATTTTCTTCAAACTGACCATCATTAGCTGTTGAAACATTGATCTTCAAATCATCCATAGGGAAAAACAATTTTGCCTCATGATGATTACTTTCTTGTAAACTTCCATACCCATTTTCAAACCCATCCAAACAAAAATTGATACTACTGGGCTTCAAATCAGGAAGCCCAGTAGTAGCAGATGATGACGAGTATAAATTATTCGGCATATTCATTGAATATGCCGAATTAGCTGATGGATGGCTCAAAGGTAAGGCCATAAAGTCAGAAAAGCTGCTAAAATTGCACGCAGTAGTTGTAGCACTGGGGATTGGGTTATAAGTCAAATTGAGGTCGTTAGGGTTTGCCAGATCTGAAAGTTGTAGTTTTTTGGATGATGATAATGATGATGTGGGAGAAGACGAAGAATTGTTATTGTTATTATTGTTACATCTTTTGTTTTTTCTGGAACCACCACCAACTGGAACATTCCTTAATGAACCTCCTTCAGTCCAGTACCTTCTACATGTCTTGCAAAAATATCTTGGCTGTGAGAGACTATAATTGTTGTAATAACAGAATTTTGTGTTTGTTGAATTGCACCTTGGACAATTTATTGCTTGTTCCTTTTGTGGCCTTGGCTTTCTTTGATCTAACTTTGATGAGGTTTCTATACCCTTTACAACTCCTATACCCTGCACAAAAAGACGAGAAAATAACATACAAACAAGTAAAAAACAAATGAAACTGGCTTTTGAGACAACTTTATTGGAAGGTGGAGAGACAAAAGAAAAAGATGATATATGAAAGATCAACATCAAAAGGATGCATGGTAGCTTTTAATTAATTAGGAACAACAATTAATTGTAAACCCTAGATAGAAAGATGTTATATGGTAAAGTTGAAATTACCTGTGGCCACTGAGAAGAAGTATCCATTTGAACAAAGGCCAAAAAGGCGGAGACGAAAAAGAGAAAAAAAGCAAATGGGAAAGAAGAGTCTTGAGGCAGATGATGAAAACAAGCCACTTTTCTAACACATGAAAAACTGCTCCTAAAGCTACAAAGAAAAAGCTACTTAAAGATGTTCCTTTGGCGGTTCCATATATCGGTTAGCTACGTAGAATAATATTTTTTTATTTAATTAAACATATTAAATTTAATTTTTTTAAATTATTTACTAAACTGTATAATATTAATATTGAATATGATAAAAGTAATAGTTATGTTGTGATTATATTTTATGTAATCTTCGATTTGATGTATTAGAAATAATATGTTGTAATGTATTAAGAATTACTCTCTTAGTTTAAAAAAAAATGATATAATTTAACTTGATACGAAGTTTAAGAAAAGAAAAAATATTTTTCAATCTTATGGTAAATATATCAAAATATTATTTAATCTTGTGGCTTTAAACATATCACGTAGAAAGTTAAAATTAAAATTTTGCTAAAAAAGAAAAAAATTATTCTTTTTAAAATGGAAAAAATATAATTTTAACCATGTGAATGCATGTGTTAAAACTTTTTATACTACTAATACTAAGATTTTCATGTATTAACTAGTTATGCATACTTAATATCAAATAGCGTGTATAATTAATATTTTAATTAATTATACATATATTAAAAAATATATTAAATATAATATATATATATTATTTTTTCTAATACATCCTATCGGGACCCTCAGTAATGAATAAATCATATGAAAATCGATTTATCCCTTTGAAATGGAATTTTTTGATGCTAGATTTGAAAAGTTGTTTTTTTTTAATAAAAAAATGTAAATATAAGTCATTTAACCTTTTTTTTACAATTATTTTAATGGTGATCACTTGTTTGACGTCCTAGCTAGCTATAGGCATTACTCCTCTACTTCATACAATGAGTGACTTCGGTTTCTAACATACTACTTACCGATGTCTGTGCTACTATGCACCTAATATAAATGATTTTTTAGGATCGATTTATGTAATATTTATAGATTTTTTTATATATTTTAAAAAAATTAAGTTGTTAATTATTGAGACCTATAAAATAATTTATTTGCTATCTATTTTATTCTGATTTATGTTACACATATAAAATTTTGAGAGTATATCAAAATTTTATTTATTAATATACATAAATTTTTTGGTTTAATTATATTATTATACAAATAATTATTTACTTTTATTTGTCCAACCTAAAAGGGAAGACTCAATTTTTTATTTTTTATTTATTTTATCCTAATTTTAACGTTTATATGCTTAAAATAAGTTATTAGGATTATATAGTAAAATCATAGTTGAAGAAGCTAGGAAAATGATTTATTTGGGGTAATATAAAATCATAGTTGAAGCAACTGAAGAAATATAAGGAAGCAGTCAAAACAAACACGTCAATACAAACTATCTTAGAAAAATTAAATTAAAAAATTTGCAAAATATTTTTTATTGGTCCCACGTAATAAAAGAGAAAAAGCTGACAACTGAAACTGACAGGACAATCAAAAGCAGCTCAAGCAAGCAGTGCGATCGAAAGTTGCTCAATTAGTCGCATATATATAAGTAGTAAAGTAATGCACACCAAAATGAAAATTATTGTACTTAATAACATTAATTAAGAAATTAAAGTACGGAAATATCATTTATCTTTCTCAAGATTAATGATTTAAATTGAGAATAAATATACATGTCTCAAATTAAGCATCATTGCATTATTGGCAAGTCCGACCCGATTCCAAATCCATATATCTAAAGTTTTGTAAACTTCATATTCATACATCCAAAGTTAATTTTATAGTAATTAAATTTCGAAAAGTTATGAATTTCACCAATTAGAGTCTCACAATAATCGGTCAATATATTTTTTTTCTCATGTCTTTCTTCATTCATGGTTCGATATTCTGATGTCCTAGATATAGAGGAATCACATCAATCCATCCTCTCTACTGCGATGACAATACTGTAGCGGAAGACTTGCAGAAAAATAGCTCGACAGGAAGATAAAATGCTTAACACCTCTCATTCTTATTACTTTTTCAATATAAAAAAAATGAAAATGAATGTTTTACTTTTAATATAAGAATTATTAGAACAAATTTAAATTGATTCGATCTCAAAATAAATATCAGATATCAAATAATTAAGGCAACAACATCAACAAAATAAGATACAATTACGATCGTAAATAACATAGTTGACTATAATATGTTCTTTTAGGTCAATTTCAGAGTATGCAGCGCATCAAATATATTTATTTCAATATATGGTTCCACCATTAATAATATTCAATGACTCAATTTATTCTCCTCTTTACTTAGTAAATTCGATACGCCTTACATTATTTTTTTGAAAAGAAAATTATTTTATGTACATAATTAAGATCTAAAATTTTAGAAAATTAAAATCATAAATTTGAAGTTAAAAATCAAAATTTCAAAGTAAGATTAAAGTTCAATTCAAATGTGATAAATTAAACTTAAATTCAAAATTGCATATCTAAACCATATCCTAATATACTCTTTCAATAAATATAGAATCGAATATAAATAAGTTAAGTATCTATCTTTTCTCTTTCCTGTGCTACTATAACTAGCATTGTAGTACACTTTTTATTTTTGTATCTTCTAAAAAGAATAATATTTTTCCATAATTAAAATAATTTTTTTTTATTTTTGATGAAATTTATTTACAATCATATAAATATATAACTGTTTAATTACAAATTTAAAAAAAAAAACTATATCAAATTAAATAATATCATACAATTAAAGTACTTGTTTATGAGGGAAACGAGTCATGAAATATGTACATGACTTTTAATCAACACTTTCTGAATTTGGATTGTATTGATAAGTACAATTCAAGTCCACTTCAAAGTTTTCCCATCTGGTAGTAATTACTTGAACATGTTGTAGGTGTTTGTACATGCTATAAAAGTAGAATTTAACATGCTTCGATAAATGTGCGCTTACATTAATTTTTATCAGAAATAAATTATATCACATAAATTAAAATAACTAAATTATTTTAAGTAGATAGCTCATGTCGAAATCTTATCAATTGTTAAACAAATGTTAAGCTATAAGTGTTATTCATAAGATACATGTTGTGGAAATATGAGGAGTGATAAGATTAGGAATGAGGTTATTCAGGAGAAAGTGAGAGTGGTTTCTATGGCAGACAAAATAAAAGAAGCGAGATTGAGATGGTTTGGGCATGTCTAAAGGAGGTGTGTTGACGCTTTTGTTAGAAGGTGCAAGGGGTTGGATTTAGAAATTATGCGGTAGGATAAATCAAAAAAGTATTGGGAAGAGCTGCTTAGGCAAGATATAGCGCAATTTCATATCGCCAAGGAAATGATCTTAGATAAAAAGGAATGAAGGTCGCGTATTAAGGTAGAAGGCTAATAGTGGTAGGATGTTGTCTTGCCTTGCCTTGTGACAATTTAAGATTTATCATAGGATTAGTCGTGTCATTATTTGATTTTCGATTATTTTGCTATTTTTATTATTTCGTCTTGTCAAATTGATATATCTTCATTTTAAGCGCTATTTTGTATCTGTTATTTTTTTCTTTTGTTTATTTAAAATTGGCACATTTAAGTCGAGAAATTTTCAAAAACAATCTCTTTTATTTTCTCACATTTTACTTATGAAATTTCACTCGACTATGTTATTATTGTTGAGGTATTAAGTGTTTGGAGTGTGTTTTGACGTTGCATGGACAACACCAACAGTGACTTAGAAATAGAGCAGAAGAAAGTCAGAAATTAAGCATAAGTCCAAAAAGAATACTACTGTTAACTGCAATTGAGAAACTGTGCTCAAGAAAGTGATCAGAAACACTGTTGAAAAATATTGGAATCTTGTCAAATGTAATTATTTTATTATTTAAGCTTAATTTAACAAAATTAATTTTTAATAATGAGAATGTCTAGTCAATATGGGCCTATTAAAATGAAAGAGAAAGAGTACCTTTTTTTAGAGGAATATTAAATACTTCGTCCTCTGTCTGTTTCAATTTATTTGTCATGTATATTTAAAAATAGTTATTCCAAAATAATTGTCAATTTGGATAATCAACAGAGAATTAATTATTTTTTTTCAATTTTTCCCTTAGCATTAGTTACTCTAAAATTAAGAGACACATATATAAATAAAAATTTAACTATTTATAAAGGATATATTAGTCAAACAATACTCTTAATTAATTTTTTTTAGAACTATATTAAATTTTATCATGAAAAATAAATTGAGACGGAGAGAATAGTTTGGTGAGTGGACAGAAGAAGACAAATTAAGCTCATATGAAACGTTAGCTATGAATGGGTTTTACACGGCTTGCCATTTGGATAACAAATTAATTAAAGCAAAAGTTCCTTTAATTTGTCGACCGTATACTTCGTTTTATTTTAATTGTCAAAATAAAATTTGATATAATTATTTTTAAAAAATTAATAAGAAGTGCAATTCAACTAATATAATTATATTAAAATAACTATAATAATAGAGTTTTTCACATTTCAAACTGATTTAAATATTAAGGATAGAATTGAAAAAAAAAATTAACTAATTTCTTATTGTTTAAATTGACAATTAATTTAAATACATGACAACTAAAATAGGATGAACAGATTCAATTCACGATTGTCAAAAATTATTTTTTTACTTCCTTCTCTCCCACAAGTAACTCTTTGGTTATTTTGTATTGAGAAAATTATGAAATATACTTGTAAAAGATATTCGATATGAATAATTTTTCCCCATTTATTTATTTATTTTAGACATGTCTTATTCGTAACCTTCTTTTTATTGTCTTTTCTTTGTCGGTTGATAATGAATAACATCAACTTAAAAAGAAAAAAATATAAAATATTATAATCAAAATTCCTTGGAAATTTTAGAAATAAACTTTAAAAAAATTTCATTCAACATCTGAATCTCACGTAGAAATTCCAATTAAATTCGAATCACGCATTGTGAAACTCATTAGTAGAAGTTGACATTTGGTTCTTCAGTTCCGTTTTAGTAAATTTCGATTCGGTTCTTCGATTTTTGATTTTGAAAAAGTGTGCACCTTATATCGATTTCGTTCGGTTTTATTCAGTATTTTAAAAATGATTTTTCGATGCAAACTAATGAAAAATAAAATGAGGACAAAATCAAAGTATAAGACACTTAAAATCATGTTAAGTGATGATGAGCTTCGACGAAACACTTATTGTACTTAAAAAACTATATTTATCTTTGTTAAGAACTTGCATCTCCAACGATTGCTTGAGGAAAACAAGCAGGAACACATCCTTTACATGACATAAATCGGCAAAAATATGATTGAATTTCTCTTGAAAAATAATATTTCAAATTAACTAGATAAATTACTTTGACTTGTTTCATGAATGATTTAATTACTGACTGATTTATATGTATATATAATTTTAAAAAATAATAATAAAAGTTTGATTCTCTGGTGCACCGAAGTCTCCAGACACCAAACCAAAGAACTAAACTTTAAAAAAAATAACACCAACACTGAATTGAAAAATTAAATTAGTTTAATTCAGTCCGATTCCCTTACTCATTAGTCAATAAAAAAAATTTCATATCTAAAATTGGAATCAGCTGAGAGCTCTAGTTTCATGAGTGCAGGAAAAATAGATGTTGTTGGTGACTTTTGCTTGACGTTGACTGTGCAGTTGGTAAAAGAATCTGAGTTTTGTAAAAGACAACAAATGATGTAAGACAAAACCCCAACACAGTGTTCCTATACTGTTCACTTTTCACTGCCAATATATGTCTATCTGACTCAAATCTCTACTTCCACATGAGAGGTTACGTTAGAGATCGAAATTTTGTACGCAGTCGAGGTTTCTTCGAGGCTATTTAATCTTAAATTTTAAATCTTAATTCATGCGTATATAAAGAATATTATAGATGCTGGAAAAAGCATCTTAAATATTCCATAATTTTGGAGATATTCATAAAGAGATCAAGATATATTCTAGTTCGAGAAATACGTTACGAACGACCCTCGAATCATGAAGAGAGGAACAGATTTGTATTCACATTATTTATCAATAAAATTATGTTTATTCATATTTTATTTGTGATTGTGATTTATATTTTATCACATTAAAATTTATCATAAACAGTTACTATTTGCCTTGAAAAGTTTTATTTTATAGTACTTGATTAATATTAATTATGTGAGATTTGTTTTAAAACTTGAAATTAAAAACTAGCTCAAAACAAGGATGATTGCTTAATAAACCTTCAATGAATATAGAGGCTTTCTCCTCAAGTCGATTTGAAATATTTTTCATTCATCAAATCAAAATATATAATAGAGACAAATATATATTCATACAACATATTACTCTCTCAAGAATGACTGTGCGGTTGATTCAAATTTTATATTTATTTTATAAATTTACTTTATTTATTTTTACTCATCAATTTTCATATATTCATAATTATATTTATATCTATACTACATTAAAAGCGTGAAGATCTTTAGAAATGTCGTTTGAACTTTTTGTCCTTTGTTAAAATATTTCTCTTTAGACAAAATCATCTTTTCCCTATTTTTCTTAGTTTATTATTTAATTTTTTATTTATTTAGTTTCAAAATTCACTTTTGAATTAGAATTTCTTTATATTTAGAATTCACTTTTGATTTAGGACTATTTTATGTAAATAATTAATAAAAATTTTGACTATCAAATATTTTGTTAATAAAAATATGTAATATAACAAATTTAAAAAGAAAAAAATTCAATAAAATTATATTAGAAACATTAAACGATTTTTTTTATATTTATGAGTCTTTGATTACATTAGTTTTAATTAAATGTGCCAAGTCAAACCAAACAGTAACCCATAAAAATGAGCAAAAGAATATTTAGTATAAATTATAAAATTGTTAAATTGTTACTTTGCCTTTTTATGTTTGTTGGGAAATTAAAGCATAAGAAGCATCAAGAATCGGGGCGAAACTATATTCATTTAAGAAGAATCAAATAAACACTCTTTGTTAGAATTTTTTTTCAAATATATAAGTTAAATATAAATATTTTACTATATATTAAAAATTTAAATATCTTTGATATAAAAATCACTCATTCATATTCTAAAAATATAAACACTATTAACAAAAATACTAATTCCATCGCGGTCAAGAGTAATAAGGGGAGAAGATTGAGGAGGCAATGGGAGAAGAATATTTAGATTAGCGAGAGCGGTAAATAAAGCCGGTGTCTGACGCAGAGAAGGGAATCCCGGCAGGCCGCCAATGTGGATGTCGCTCCGAATCTATCCATCATCATCACCATACAATGGGGGCGGCAACTCATCGTGCGTCCCACCTCACTCCAACATTCATTGTCCCACCTTGCTTTTTCTCATACGAGATATAAGATATAATAATTTTAAAATAAAATATAATATTAAATAATTTTAAAATTATATATTTTATATATATGATAAAATAATTTATTCTTAACCAAACCATTCTTAAGGAGTAGCCTCGGTGCATCAAATTCTTTGGCAGTGATTTTTTTTTATGTCAATGAAAATCTATTTTTTTGTATAATCGTTAATATCTGATGCCTATTTATTCGATTAAAAAGTACTCCCTTTTCTCAAGTTACGTAGGAAATTTTCTTTATTGGGAAAAGAATATTCATATTTTTGTAATTAAAATAATTTAACTTTTGACTTCTTAGATTTACTTCTTTTTTTTTTAAGTTGGCTTTTCACATTGGGAATCCGCTTTATAATTTTCAGCTGAAAATTTCAACCAGAGAATATGTTGTTAAATCAATGTTATTCTAAGCAAAAATTGCAATAGTTGAAAATTTGGAGTTTTGTTTGAATATGTTATTTGAAACTTTTTAAATTATATTTTAATTTATAACTATAAAAACCACATAAGTTATAAAAATCATTAGGATTTTACTAATTTTATACGATCTTCCCAAATGAGTAAATTATATTTTATAAAATAAGATGTCAGAATATATTAAGACACCACATCAATAACTTGCATATCTTCATGTTCCTTTTATAAATAAATCTTCATGATTATAAACTTTCAAACAACATAATTTTATAAAGATGCATTAATCATCAATAATAACTAGTTATTATTTAATATAATACTTATACATGGAATGAATAATCTTTTCGCCCAAAAAATGAGTTAGTTTTTACAAAATTTAAAATGATAAATCTTTGTTCGCGAAATATAAACTTACGATTTTAAAAAAAATTAAAACTCCAAACCACACTTTTTAAAAATTTTGAAATTTAAAATCACATCCAAACACAATCTTAAGTTTGCATCTATTTTTCCATTAGAGAGTGAATGTAATGGAAATCCACAGTTGACACTAACAAATTTAAAACCTTAAATGAGCCTCCGTCCAAAGAAACCTAAAGTAATAATTAACCTGCTTCCAATTCTATAATATGAAATTAAATCTTAAAGAGTAATTAAGTTGACTTGCACATTATGTTATTTATTATTTAATTATTAAAATAACCAACAAGTTGATTACTTGAAGTTTCCCACTTTCTTCCATTGCTGTTGATAGTGCTTTCCATCATAGTCACTTTATGTTAAGTGCTTTGACGATGTAGCAAACAAAACATAAAAGAAAGCCCATGTTTAAAGATACTTAAATCTTTTTTGTCCAATTATTTGTGTGCATCGTGCTCTAAATCAATATCAATCAAAGGTAATTTATGTTCTCCACTCTACTATTCTTTATGAGTCATTTAAGTCCGTACATTACGGTCATTAAGCACAATTTTTTTGGCACAAGTCAAATATTGTTATTTCTTTGGGTGGGACAAGGAGATTTAATAATAGCCATTTCATTTTTCATTCTTCTAAATGACTTTTACTAAGCCAGCCCAAAAGTGATGTAGAAGTCATTTTCTTGATACCTTCATGCATAGAAAAGGACACAATTTCAAAAGACTTACAGGAAGTAATATGGCATATAGTTCAAGCAACTTTAGGCCAATTGCAGTTCTTTCATGTAGAGTTCACGAACATAAATCATCAGAAGGTGACAATTGGCTTTCCTGGACCAGATAGCACATCTGGCGAGGTATTTGTGGAGGAATGATGGAGAATAAATGTCAGAGAAAACTGGCGAATAGGGGTGCCCTCAATCAGTTTACCAGGATCATGGCCATTTCATTCGTTCAGCTTGCACACGTCGACAAATTTTTGTACAGCATTGTGGTATTGAGTCCCCTGCAACAGCATCATGTAACAATAAAACAGAGCAATCAGACTAGAGAAAGAGAAAGAGAACAAGAACGAACAAATGAACACCAGGCTCTGATAAGTTATTATAATAAAATACCATTAAAAAATAAATAATGTTTTCCTATATATACTCTAAAAATTAAACTATTAATTAATTGCTTATTAGTTACAGTGCATTATGGTGAAGAATTGAAAAGCCTCATCAGCTTTCAAATGTTAATTGTGCAATATTCCCCTCTCCTTCATCAAAGTGATAGTTATATTTTAATTAATACAATTTGTATAATAAGCATTAACTTTAGAATTCGAGATGGGGCTTCTTTCTCTCTTAGCGCATGTTATAGCTTAATGTGCGCCATCCATGGGGAGGAGAGCTAGGATACCCTCTCAGAAGGCAATAATGGCGCAGGAATCAGCAATGTATGCCGGAAATCAGTCAAAAGGTAGCAAAGCGAAGGTCGGAACAAATACACCAACGAAACATCAACAAATGGAGGCGGGGGAGAAATCCAAATTTGCTGAGATATCACCAATATTGACCAGTGAATCAAAACAAAGACACAGAGAGAGGGGGGGAAGTAACAAACAAAACCAAGGCAAGTCGAACAGAGAAGATAGGGCCGTCTAATGGGAAAGAAGGTTCCCAACTGGGAAAGAAAAGTGTGGGAATTGAGCAGAGTCTAAGCAAAATGTCATGGGCAAATGAAGTAGAGGCACTACCAGCAAGCATTTCAAAAGGATCTGTATGGGATAACTTCAAAATAACAAAGGTAACTAACGCTGGTTTCAAGTTAGAGTATGTTGCACCAGATCTGTTCGATGAATTGCCTGTATGTGAAATTGAGCTAGAAGATATCAGAACAGAAGTTGCGTATTGACAGAATGCAATTGTGTTATGTATTAGGAGCGTACCCACCATTTACAGTTATGAATGGATATGTGCGCAGACAATGGGGAAAATATGGAATTGATAAAGTCTCAATGCTGAAAAATGGGATTGTATTGGTGTGGGTTGATAGAAATGAAGGAAAAAATGGGGTACTACAAGGGGGAACGCTTCGAATCCTGACATGGAATTCTCCAAAGAGGAACTAAGTACGGTTCCAATATGGGTTAAGCTACCTGGGTTGGAATTCAAATAATGGAGCCCTAAGGGTTTAAGCAAGATTGGTAGTTTAATTGGTGGACCATTGATGGTGGATAGTCACACAGAAAAGAAAATGGGGCTGAGTTTTGCTAGATTACTTATTGAAGTGAAAATAGATAGCATACTCCCAGATAAGGTATTTTTCAAGAATGAAAGGGGATTAATAATGGAGTAGAAAGTACAATATGACTGGAAGCCAATCCTGTGTAAATGTTGTAAAGAAATATGGTCATGAGGAGCAAGCTTGTAGGGCCAAAAAAAAGCCTCCAACATCAGTACATGTAGAGGGCAATGGGAAAAATCAAGCAGACAATACTAGTAAGATAAAGGACAAAGATGAAGGGGGGGAAAGTGCAAGTTGAAATACAAGATGATGAGTCAAGAAAGGGATGGGTGGCAATGGGGAAAAAGATGAAAAGCAACAACGATAAAGTGCTAGTTAAGACTCTGAAGCAGCTTCGAGATTGCAAAACCACTTTCAATTTTTGCACAATAAGGGACCAAGTGGACAGAAGGAAAATAGTAGCCAACAAGGAAAAAGTCCAGTCAAGAATGGGAGAGGGACGGATAACCCCCACCCTGAAAATGGATAACATCTTGTGTTGGAATGTTAGGGGCATGAATGCTCCTAACAAACAAAAGGAGATCAAACTCCTTTGTAATAAAGAGAATATTGGATT
>JBCEWC010010588.1:0-17497 GCA_038996855.1 Solanum aculeatissimum | reverse complement strand
AGAGCGAGATATCCGCGCCTCAGCCTGAATGAATTTTTATTCAATTTTATCATTTTTATTTTCAACTGTAATTTATTATATTTGTGGTATATTACACCAACAGCATTAAACATAAAAAAATTTTATTTCTCTGATTATCTATTTGAATATCTAAAATTCATCGAAGTCCTTCACAATGCAAATAGAATATGCAAATCACTCCTAACGCATGCTATGAATCAATAGGAACACTCAAATGTCAATCTAAGATTGTTTTGATATATTAATGATTGAGGCCAACTTCAATTTCTTAACTTAGCTAGTTATTAATTCATGTGTTCCCCTCAATCACTTTCATATTCATCAAAGTTGATGTAAACTATCCAATTAAGTTATAGAATCACTTTCCAATCTATTAGTACTGACAAACTTCAAGTTTGAGCTTGTTTATTCATTTTGTTGACTTTGGTCAAATTTTTAATTTTTTAAAATTTTGATTTTCTTATCTGATATGCATTGGATCTTTCAAAAATCATAACACACATCACTATAATTCATAAATCAATTATAAAATGATGAAAGTAGTCTTTTGAAAAAAATAAATTCTAATACTCAAAGTGACCAAACAAATCATTACAATTAATCTGAATTTCCTTTGAAGAGCAAGATCTAGCTCTCAAATTTTAGTAAATATTCTCTCTCTTGATCTTATAATGATAGATCCAAAGTTTTGAGACTCGAAACGTCTTAACATAAAGTGTCTTAACATAAAGTGTTTGCTCTAGCATGTGAACTTGAGTTATAAATCCTCTGAACACAAAATTGGATATGAAATGACCACCTTAACTTCCATGTTTAGGCATATTCTCTTCCAGATATTGCCATGGATGTGATAAGCAAAGTTACATTATGCAATTTTCACCTCTTGATACATTTATTTGGACATGATGAAGGACAGAAAACGTCCACCTTGTCATGAAGCTCCAAATTTTAGTTCTTTGTCAACTTTTTCATATTTAACCACTTTCATCGTATTAAATTCCTTCTAAATTGTATTATACACTAGTTATGATATTTTAACGGTCTTTCTTTTTATTTATTGAACATGTTTATACTTCGAGACTATTTTGATCATGTCATTAAGCATGTTGTTTCTAAATTAATTATAATTTTTTTTTTAGATTTTACATACACTTGGTTCATAATAAGGGTGAGATCAGTACAAAAATAATAAACAACGGCTAAAAATATTGAATATAAAAAAAATATAGAAGTATTTTCCTTCATTTTATATTATAATATTTTTAAAAAAAATAAAAATAAATCAACATGAAGGTATTAAATCAATGATAACATTTAACTATTTTTTATCATGTCATTAAGTATGATATTAACCTAAATTAAGTACAAAATTTTTTTATCTTTACATTTAATTATGATGAAGGCGAGATTGATTTGAATATCAAGAAGTGCAGAGGTACGTTCTTTTATTTTATATCATAACATTAGACTTAAATGTAAAAATAAATTAACAATAAAAAATATTAAATTACAAAGATCTAAAAAGTTAGTAATAACTTTTCTTTTGTAAAATCATTTTCTTGAAAGGTTATTTTGTCTTTTTTTCCCTTTTTAATTTTTACAAAAAATTAAAAACAAATTCATATACACTAGAAGTGAAAAAGATAAATCTTATATATTTTAAGTTTTTACATTCTACAAATTTTAAATATTTATGTTGTCTAAACATTTTGAAATAGTTATAAAATCTAAACATATTAAAGTTGAACCTATGACAAGTGACATGGCGTGTTTCTTTAGTAAACATTGTCATTTATCTTTATTTTTATTTTTTATTTTTATTTTTTGTATTTATAGGACTCATTTTTATCCAAAAAAAATCTAATTTTTTTTTAATCATTTTACAAAAAATATGGATCATATATCTTCCGTTATTGGTATACTTCAGATTTGCTCTAATAATTGTGTCAGCTCTATATCTCCCATTATTACTATTCTTTAGATTTGTTCTGATGATTATGTCAATTCTATTTTATTCTAATAACTTCCTCTAAAGTCTTTTTTTATTTTATGTTTTAATCTTGCTAATAAAAAAATTATAGTAAACCTCATAAATATATATAAAATAAATCGTCGAACTCTTGTAAGTACATATTTCTACACACAAATAGTAATTCTAAGATTTAAATATTTTGAGCATGATTTTTCTCAATTAAACATTAATAATTTTCACTTTCATCTCTCGATTTATGAAACATTTTGTAGAGACATATTTTTAGTGTGTAAAGAGTCGATGTAACTATATATGCTTAGTTTTAATTACCCACTCTGCAATCTGGGCAAGGTTACCCCAACTCCCTACAGAATTCTATGATAAGGAGATCCTAGAACGCGTAGGGAAAAAGCTTGGCACATTGCTCAAAATAGATGCATGCACCTCCACAACTCTAAGGGGCAGATACGCACGACGTCCAAGTCCCTCTAGACATTCCGATCAAAAGAGAAGTTACTATTGGCATGCATAGGAAAAAAATAGTATATGAAGGGGAAGGTATATGCCTCTCGTGTGGCAGACTAGGACACACGATCAAAAACTGCCCAAGATCAAAAATAAGGAGGAAAGTATACCACAACCCATCAAGGAAGCATGTATGGAGGGGAAGGAGGAAGCCTGGGAAGTAGTTCACTTCCATAAAAGAAACTCCAAGGAGCAAAGGAAAGACAACACATCAACAATCAGACGTCAAACAGCGATAACCAAAGCCTATGACCCTCACGCCGGAGCCTTTGCCCCGGCCAGAACTACCCAAAACGAAGCTACAGCAATGCAAAAGGGCAACCACTATCAATCCCCACACCTAAGAAGTCAAACCGAAAGGACCAAAGATAGTAGGAATCTGAGAAGAGGACCCACGGGTCAGCCAAATGAATGGATGCTCAGCTCACCTAATGCCATTAATGGAATAATAACTCACCCGTCATTAAAGGCTAACTTACATGCGGGTAATACCCACGAAGGACCTAGGTAGATGGATGGTTCTCAGGCATTAATCACCATAAATTTTGTGGAACCCACTAAGCAAAACAAAACTCCCGCCAGGAAGAACCACAGTGAAAACATTACTCCTCCATCTCCTCCGATATGAGAAGTAGAATACTCCAAAGAAAATAATTATCACGAAATCCTTGATAAAATAATGGTTGAGGTCGCATCAAAAGATCTCCGGGATAACGAGCAGCACAGAGAGGGAAAAGCCCCCTATTAATGTCATGGGATTGCAACAATCCGCACAAACCATCTAACCATGGTGAAGCATACTTTCAACTCCCATGCCCAAACCTCCCCCCAGCCCACTCCCACGATCCTGATTTCAACACCGCTTCTACCTCAGCACCAACCAACCTCGTGGTTGGAGATGGGACTAAGAGATAGGTAGCTAACATTCAAAGCCTTGGTAGACAATAGGAAAAGCTCCATCTTAGTCCAAGATCCTACCTTTCTAACCCAGATAGTCAAGGAGGGGATCGATCATGCAGTGGAGAAGCTGGGAACACAAATCTGGATAGAAACAATGAAGAAATCGCAACAAATGGGTATCACAAACATGATAACAACCCAGGAGTTGGGACTACTCATGACCCAAACCTTTCAGAGCCTACCCTTCTTTCCTCACCATCCATACTTGGCCAATAACCATAGCTTAACCTTTCAAACCATTGCACCGCAGAAAACCAAGGCAAAAGTTCCCAAAGTCAATAACCCGCAAGGAACAAGGAACTGCAGCAAGAACAAGAACCCTCAACACCAGAGCTTCTAAGACAAAGCAACATAGAAATGGAGCAAATTCTAGCAAACTTAGGAGAGCTCTTTCCAAAAGTCTTAACTTTGGAGAAACTGTGGACCAAGGAGATGGACTAGACAGCAAACTCCATCTACCTAATCTAGTGCCCGAAGCACATACTCACGTGCACATTGAACCTGAGGAACGAGAAGCCCAATATCCCAGCAGTAGTGGCTCTTAACCCTATGAAGATAAACCAGATAGAGAAAGGGAAGGAGGTGCGGGGGGGAGTCACTAACAAATAATCATGACCAAGTTCATAATCTAAAATGTTAGGGGAGTCAACAACCCCGTCTTTAGGAGGAACTGTGAGGCTATGATCAATGAACGCAAACCAGCCATGTTGGTGCTACTTGAAACAAATATGGCCGAACATAAATATCTCACTGAAGCCCTAGGCTACGACTCACTCATCCAATCAGCGGTTGAGGGGCTCTTTGGAGGTATAGTGATAATGTGGAAGGAAGCAAGTCTCAAACTGGAGAGCATTTCCATCGCCACGCAGGGAATCCATGTGTTTGTCAAGGTACTTCCTAATTCTCAACCTTGGCTATTCTCAGCGATTTATGTCAACCCTGATTGGGGTGAAAGACAGTTTTTGTGGAAGGACCTCCATGTGATATCCAGATCCCAGCCGTCAGCCTGGCTAATGGGTGGAGAAGTCAATGAAGTCCTGGATGCAACGAAAAAACTAGGAGGCAACCCCATCAATAATGCTAGGGTAAAGGAATTCTGGAATTACATTAGGAAATGTGGCATGATAGACTTAGGTTTTAAGGGCCCTAAATACACCTGGACCAATAAAAGGTACAGGAACCGCACCCAACTAATCTATGAGAGATTGGACAGGTGCATGGCTAATGACTCCTGGATAAATAATTTCTCGGACTCTTTAATGACCCACCTCCCTCAGACTAAGTCTGACCATTGCCCCCTGTTGTTAGACACAAACCCCAACAGGACTCAAAGGGAACCAAAACCCTTCAGAATGGAACCAATGTGGTGCAGCCACCCTGCCTTTAAAGACCTTGTTAGGAAAGTGTTTGGTAACATAAATGACCTCTTGGCCTTCATCAATTCCTTTCAAAAAGAGTCTCACTACTGGAACAAAACTATTTTTGGCAATGTATTCAAGCAACTTCGTGAGACGTTAGCTAGAATAAACAGCCTCCAGAGCAATAACAATCTCTACCACAATCCCAACCTCCAAAGCTTAGAGACTGAACTCATTGCCAAATACGACAATCTTCTCCTGTCAAAAAAAAAAGTTTTGGATGACCAAATCCAGAATCACTTGGATGAGCGAAGGAGATGCTAACACCAGCTTCTTCCACACTACCACCCTCGCCAGGAGAAGAAAAAATAAAATCCTCGCCCTCGAGGATGATGTGGGAAATATCTATTAAATGGAGAAAGACCTTAAGAATCACATTCTAAAATACTTCACCACCCTCTTCCAAAGTGAGCAGGACCATGCTAACTGGCAAACCCATAATTCTGGAGAGACCCATTCCTCACAGGGGCGGCTCAAGTAC
This sequence comes from Solanum aculeatissimum, assembly GCA_038996855.1. NCBI lineage: Eukaryota > Viridiplantae > Streptophyta > Magnoliopsida > Solanales > Solanaceae > Solanum > Solanum aculeatissimum. The sequence goes on along the minus strand of JBCEWC010010588.1, from coordinate 12,120 downwards.
ATTAGTGGCCTAAGGCGAAAATCGAATGGTGGCCTTAAACTTCAAAAAATAAATTAATATATTTTCTTACGAATTTTATTCTTCTATCTCTTTGAGATACAAAATTATTTTTAAAAAAATTATAATTGATTTCATTCAATAATTCTTTTCAATTGCTTATATAATCATCCTCCAGATGTGCCAAGCTTATTTCTAATAATTCTTCCTTTTTATATGAAATAAACAATCTTTAACATAAGTAGTACTTATTTAGTATTTTTTTTCCAAAAAAAATTCTATAACTTGTTAATACTAAAATAAAAATTGAGGCCCTCAAATTTGGGACCTAAGGCGCTTGCCTTTTTTTTAACACTGTTAAGCCACCCCTGATTCCTCAGAGATTGTTCTAAACCACCACCACCTCGCCTCCCCCCTGAGAGACAGTGAAGTTCTCACAACAATTAAGTCTTTTAAGCCCCTCAAGGCACCTGGTCCCGATGGTCTGCATAACCTTTTGTACCAAATATACTAGGACATCCTGGGGAATCAATCTCTTGATTTTTGCAAGAAAGTCTTTGCAGAGGCTCACATGCCTGAGACAACCAATAAAACTCTCCTCTGTCTAATCCCTAAGAATGCTGACAGCAATCAAATCAGGAACTATAGACCTATTGGACTATGCAACACTATTTACAAGTTGATCACGTAAATCATCATGAACAAGATAAAACCCATCCTCCCTTCCATTATAGGCCCTGTCAAGCCAGTTTCCTTACCAATAGAAGGGTCTCAGACAATGCTATAATTGTTCGGGAATTCATCACCCATTTTGGCAAGAAGAAAGGAAAAAAAAGAGAGATGATGGTCAAAATTGATTTAGAGAAAACCTTTGATAGACTCGAATGGTTTTCATCAGGAAAACTCTCATATTCTTTCAATTCCCCAACAAGCTGGTGAAAATCATAATGTCTTGTATTACAACCAGCTCCATTGAGGTCCATGTAAATGGTAGGAAAATTGAGGCCTTCCAACCTTCCAGAGAAATCAGGCAAGGTGACCCTATGCCCCCATACATATTCATTCTATGTATGGAAAGAATCTTCAGGGACATAGAACAGAAAGTTGCCTTAGGAACTAGACTGCCATCAAAATGTGTGCAAAAGGCCCCAAACGTTCCCACCTATTCTTTGTTGATGACCTCACTCTCTTTGCCAGATAAGACCACAAAACCTGTTTAACAATCACTAAGCTCCTTCACCAGTTCCATCTTCAAGCAGGTCAGAGAGTAAATCTGAGCAAATCAAGGGTCATATTCTCCAAGAAGTATCCCAACTCAGATAAAGTAATATGCACTTCTGAACTGGGAATCCAAGAATACTTCTCTTTTGGTAAATATCTTCGCTTCCCAATCTTCCACAAAATACCCACAAATGGAGACTTTTGATTCATAATTGACAACATGAGGAAGAAGTTGACCAGCTGGAAAAGTAAAACCCTTACCATGGCTGGCAGAGTTATGCTAGCAAAAGCATCCCTAGAAGGCATACCTTCCCATGTGATGAGCTACATCAAACTCCCTAGAAATATTAATAAAATCATTGATAAAACAACTAGGGATTTCATCTGGGGCATATCTGAAGAAAAGAAAAAGATGCACCTTGTGAACTGGGACACTGTGACAAGCAGTAAAGAAAGAGAAGAATTGGGAATTCAAAAGAGTGAAACTAGGAACAGGGTAATCCTTGGGAGTCTAACTTGGAGAATTATTCACCAGCCCTGTAACCTCTAGGTAAATATGCTCCTTAATAAATACAAAAAGACTCCCAACTTTGAGAAGACCAGAAGCACAGTCTCTAGAACGTGGAAAAACATGCTAAATAGATGGAGAGACATCTCGGGAGCCACGAAATGGATAGTCCACAAGGGGTACAAAGTAAATTTCCTACATGATGCATGGCTGCCACATCTGAACCCAATAAGAAGCTACACCCAAGGCCCTTTAGCTGAATAGGATAACCACCTTAGGGTGTCAGACCTTCATAGAGAGGGCACCTGGAATCTTGAACCCCTATCTATTGAAATTCCTAAGGAAATCCACCAAGTCCTCATAGAGAAACACCCCACTGAGAGGAATAGCAAGGAAGACAAAATGATATGTGGACTCACCCACGATGGTGCATACTCTAACACCATTGCATGTAATTTTCTCACTTAGAGGGACATCGAGGACAACACAAACTGCCCAGATTTCAAACAAATCTGGAAAGCGAGGATACTAAGCAAAATAAAATATTTTTTTTGGATCCTCCACCACGGTCGTACACAAACGAACAACATGCTCCAAACAAGGGGACTGGACATTGATCCAAAATGTCCGGTCTGTGAACACCCTCAAGAGGATATAGACCATGTCTTCTTCTAATGTGTTATCGCTCAAACTTTTTGGAATGATGTACAGAGCCACAACTCAACCCTTACTCCTATCCAGACAGACAATCTCAATACTGACAATTGGATGCAACAATGGACCAGTCACAGTAACAGGGCTTTCAATCCCTGGATAAGCTGGGCCAGCTTCATGCCATTCTGCCTTTGGCACCTCTGGCTAAACCTGAATCACAACATCTTCAACAACGCCAAAGACAACCTCGAATTTGACATAGTGCATAGGCACGCGATTGAGTATGCCTTGGTAATAATCAATAAAAAGAGTAAAAGAAAGACAACCCAAGTCACAAATATCAAGTGGGAACCCCCTAACAGAGGTACAATCAAACTCAACATTGACGGTGCAGTAAGAGACAGTCCAGGAGGTATAGAAGGAGTTTTTAGAGACCATGCAGGACAATCGATCATGGGCTTCTCCCAGACCATCTCCTGCACTGTACCCGTGGAAGCCAAGATAAAGATATTGTTAAGAGGACTGCAAATTGCAATCCAGCACCAACTCTTTTCGCTGGAAATCAACACAGATGCATAGGAAATCTAAAAAATGCTGACCTCAGGTAATCTAAAATATGACAATCTTATTTATGATTGCAGGTGCTTAATGGATAGACTAGGACAAGTAAAACTGAAGCACATATATAGAGAGCAGAACAAGGTGGTGGACATCCTAGCTAAGGAAGGAGTACGGAGTGCCTACTATGGAAACATTACTATTTTTGTAACCCCCCCCCCCCCCCCGTCCACCCACCTACTATTTTAGGTCAACTCAAAGCGGGCACCTGTGGTACTTATTACGTTAGGAGAAAAAACTTTATTAACTCTATTTTCCTGGGCCGGGATGTGGCCCATATTACTGCTAATGAGGCCAATAGCCTAGACAATCTGTGAATGAAATATTTTGTTAACCAAAAAAATAATACATCTCTATATTATAAGTAATTGAATTGATTATCTTTGCCTATTCATAATAGATCAAACTATTGCATCAAACTAATAGCATTTATTTAATTTTGTTTATATGAATATTGTATTTATTTTAATGACAAGTACTATCTATATACGATTTTTAGATTGACACGACACATACATGCAAAACACGTACACTAAACTAATATAATAATAATAATAATATAATAATAATAATAATAATATAATAATAATAATACTTCATTATTATCACTGTGTTGGGCTTCTCCTGCAAGACATGTGTCTTCATCATTTGATGTTGCCGTTGAGATAGACATATTGTCTGGCACATCAATTTCCATATTTTTCTTCAGATTGTTTTTTCATTTCTGCCACATAGGATGCTATAATATCTTCTTTTGTCAAGACTCTTTTTTGCATTAAAATTTTTCTTGACAGGAATTTAAATGGACTGGGTTCTTCATGTGAGTGTCCATCTTGTTCCATTTTTTTATAATTCTCAATGGCCCTTTTAATTTCATCAATTATTTCTTGACCATTCAATTTATTGTCTTGGTCTTTATGAAGAAGTTTGTTCCAGAAATTTGTATGAAATCTCCTCCAGAGTGTAGGAAATTCTCCTTAATCATTCACTTCTATTGTCTACCTCATTATCCATGGGATGGAGAATTCTGTGAAAAAATACATTAGGGCAATGCCATCAAAATATATGTCCCCTTGCTGGGCCTTTATTATTTTAGGAGAAACTTCAATCCATTCTGAGTATAACTTTTTATAATAATCCGGTAATATTTTCAATTTTGGACCATTTAAAGTCCACCATTTGCCAAACCAATTTGGAATATAATTTTGACAAAAAATATTTGAGCATATCTTGATAAACCATGAATGCTTTTTATTAGCATTTTCATATAATAAGGCTTTATTAAATCCTTCAATATAATCCCAGTAATTAAACTTAACTGGTGTACGTTGCACTGGGTGTATAATATATGTCCTTTCTCGCATGGTGCTTATTCCCCATTCTTCTGGGGTGTAAACCTTTTTTATTATTATTTATGAGAAGTTATAAACCTTTTTCGTATTAGGGAGATAGAAGTGTTGGAACTCTGCCAACTGTATGCATGAGAGTATTATCTCATAATGCATTCTTGCTTTGTAAGAAGTAGCAGCATATGATGCTGTATCAAAATAACGACCCATTATTTTTCATGGATCATTTCTCCATTGGAAATCATTTCTTTCAAGATGGAGTATTACTTCATCTTTCTCATTCTCTGAATACACTTCTGTAGCGTCTATGATTTCCTCATTGGTTATTGCCGCATATGATGGCGTCTCTCCAGATTGTTGTTTTGATTTTATAAAATCCATGAATTGTTGGCACATCGGATGGTCCGGGGTAATACCTGACATTCCAGTAGATGATGATGAACTGAAAATGTTTGAAGCTATAAGCTTCTTGTTGTCCATTTAGGCTAGGATATTATTATGTCCTCCTCGGCCTCTATCTCTGTCTCCTCATCCTCTATTAGAGGACCAGTTTAGAGTTGGTCGCATTTGTCTGCAAAAAGTAAAGTTATGAACTTAGATACTCTCTAGTAAGAAAATCGGGCAAATTATTATTTTTCCCTTTTTTATAATGAATCTCAAAATCAAAAGGTGCTAATAATGCTTGCCATCTAGCAAACATTTGTTTAGAAACATCATGTTTCACATCTTTAGTAAAGATAAACTTGGCGGCTTGACAATCTGTCTTTATTATAAATTTTTGGTTATATAAATCACTTTAAAATTTTAGAACACTTTTAACTATGGCTAAGATCTCTTTTGCCACAGTAGCATAATTCTTTTGACTATTATTCCATTTTTCAGAATAAAATTGGATGAGATATTCATGTCCTTCAGTAGAAATTTATTTTAAAATTCCTCCATAACCAACATCTGAAGCATCTGTTTCAACAATGTTTTCCCAATTTGGATTAGCCAAAGTAAGGCAGGGAAGGTTATTAACCTTGAATTTAATATTCCTGACTGCTCGTGTATGAACATCAGTCCAAGCCTTAAGATTCTTCTTAAGGCGGCCATATAAAATTATTATATCTTTTGTTAAATCTTTTATAAAAGGAGAAATATAATTTAGGCTCCTAAGAAATCTTTGAAGCTGAGTTTTTTCTGTTATGACATCAGAAAATTTAGAGGCAAATTCAATGCTTCTTTGTATTAGAATTATTTTCCCCTTTTCTATATTATGACCTGGAAATCTAACTTTTACCTGAAATATTTGCATTTTAGGTTTGGATATAACCAAATCATTTTGCATAATGATTTTTTTAAATAAATCAAGATGCTTCAAATTCATTTCTAAGGTTTTAGAAAATACCAGGATATCATCTATGTAAACAATGATAAAATTACTATAAAGACTAAAAATATCATTCATAATTTTTTGAAATTTAGACGGGGCTTTTTTTAGTCCAAATGGCATACATTCCATTCATATTGGCCTATTGGGACATTAAAAACAGTTTTATACCTATCTTTTTTTAGATATTTGAATCTGCCAATATTCTGATTTTAAATTAAATTTTGAAAATATAATGGCATCATGTAGTCTATCTAGTAAATCTTTTTTATTGGGGATAGGACAACGAATTCATTTTAAAACTTTATTTAGGGTTTATAATTTATTACTAATTTTGGTACCCCTCTCTCTTGTTTTGCATGTTTATTAACATAAAAAGCAGTACAGGACCACGGAGACTTTGAGGGTCTTATTAAACTCTTTTGTAAGAGTGTATCAATTTCTTTTTTACATAATTTTATATATTCTGGATTCATTTGACAAGGTCTTGCCTTGGTTGGAATATGATTCTCAGAAAATCCCTCTTCATAAGGAAGACTGACAACATATTTTTTTCTTTCCCAAAATTGGTTAGGGTGATCACTGCATATTTGTAATGAAAATTATTTTTTTATAAATTCAATTTTATTTTGTACTTTATTATTTTGAAGAATGTCTTCAATAGTAAGACTACAAATTTCATGTTGTAAAAAATTAATTTGTTTGTTCTTTAAAGAGATCATATCCTTAATTTCATATATAAATTTTGAAAATGATTGTGATATAAAATCAATCCGTATTTTTTTTCCCTCAAAGGTTCCTTCTAAACCTGTATGATCCCAATAGGTTATACGATAGATATTCCAGAAAAAGAGTATCCCCAAAATAATTTCATTAGAAATATTTTTAACTAGCACGAATGTTTCAGGAATACAAGTATTATTTGTACAAATATAAACTTTAGAAATTTTGTAATCAATATTCATTTTATGATCACTAGCATTTCGAAGAACATGAGTAGTTTTCTTAAAAAATTTTGAAGGTATTAATCCTTCTTGAATGCAACTTAAATCTGCTCCGCTATCAATAAGAGCAATAAAATCTTTTTTTAGATTATAATCTATGAAAAGAGTGACTTTTACAATTGGTTTATGAAGAGTTATTAACTCAATTATTTTTAGAAAATACTCTATCTCTTCTACAGATTCTTCGGTAATCTTGAGGATATTATCTCCCGAAGTTTGAGGCATATTAGCTATGTGGTTATTATTGTGGATTTGATTGGGGTCAGTAATATCGAATTGGGCTGTTAAAGGAATATTTCCTTCACTGGACGAATGGATTTCTCTATTTTCGTCCATCTTGTGTTTTCCTTTTTCAATATATGTAATTCTTTCATCAAGAGTTGTATTATGAGTTTTTAAGGAAGTAATTTCTCTTTTAAGATTATTAATCTCTTGTACTAAATCATTAATGGTAGTGGGAGTATATTCCTCTTGAGCCCTTAATTTTAATTGTCTACGGACTTCAGCCATGGTATAACCATTTGTAGGAGGAGGTATAATCTCAAAATTTTTATTAGTTTTTGGAATATTGATATTACCAATTTTATCTATAATTTGGGATCTTAAATTTGGATCATCGATTGATTTAAGCATTTCTACCCAATCATCATTACTGAGTACGTTTATGTTTAAATCCTTAAACTGAGAATATAATTGGTAGAATTCATCTTCTTCCTTGTAATCGCAAGGTTCTCCCATCTTGCAAGGAAGACACTCATCCTCTGAAGATGATATATAATTTTCTTCATGAAGTACCTTTAGATCCTCACTGGTATAGGATCCTTCTTCTTGGTCACTAGATTCAGGGCTATTACCCTCTGACGAAGAATTTAAAAGAATTTTGCATAAGGAATCCTTAATATTATCTTCTAATTCAAGGTTTTTTATTTTATCCTTGACTTTGCAATCTCTGGCATAATGACCTATTCTTCCACACTTATGACATGCATTTGAATTCTTTATCTTAAAGAATTCTCTCCTATTCGTATGGGCTTTCTTCCTTCTTCTTTTTTTTATCAAATCGCCTCTTTTTCTTATATGGCCTATAAGGCTTATCTCTATAATTCTTTTTTTCCTTTCGTCTATTGGACCTTTTGGAGGAGCTAGGCATATCAAAAGCAAATTGTTCACAGAATTCACTTAATTGTTGACGCTCTGTCATCCTATACTTCTTTATTTGTTGATTTAACTTGATTTCATTGCACAAGGATAGTCCTTCCTGAGTGCATACACTTATGAGCTTTTCATATATGTAAGTCTCATAGTTAATCCTTGCTTTATCTCTTCGCAAGACTTTCCTAACTCTTTCAGCAAATAAACTTGGAAGTCCATCTATGAATTTAGATTTCCAATGAGGGTCATTACATTCTGGTAATTCCATAACCCTAGACAGAAATACATCCTTATACCACCTAAATGAGGTTAAGGTCTTACAACGTAGGTTTTGAAGCATTGTTCTAATGGTCTCACTATCATCTGACCACCTTCCTGAAAAATATTCTATAATTGTTAAAATTAAATTATAAACTATATTTGAAATAACACTTGTTTCTTCTTGCTTTATTGCGGTGTAAATTGTTACTTTTTGGTATCCTATGAGATAATTATCCTACCATCCTTTTAACTGTCCAGTAAAACCTGCCACTATCATATCAGCTATGATTTTTTTATTATTGTTATTGACCTTACAAATAGTAATGTACATAAGAATTCTATGTGCCAAAGTATAAATTGGTGATCACTGTAACCATCTATATTCCATTCATAAATATGATTTCCACTTAAACTTTCATGTAACACGAATTCTTTTTCTTTCAACAATACATCTTGAGGGGTTGACCTAGGATAGTAGAACATCCTTTGGGCTGGCTTAGAAGCATATTTTTCTGAGATTTTATTAATTTCGTCAGGACTATTATCTTGTTGTCTAGATATATCTAAAGGTAAGGGCTTGATATCTTTATTAAGATCTAGATCTGCAAACTTTTCTTGTAAAAGTACTTCTATATAATCGTACTTTGAAAGTTTAAAACCTTGTATGTCTGGAGGAGGTTGAATAGTAGGAGTAGCAACTTCTTTATTAGAAGTAGATGCCTCTTTTTGGCTAATTTTGAAATGAGATTATCAATTTTATTATGGAGGGAGAGAATATGTTCCCCTAAGACACTTAAATAAATGTTTGTATAATTATTTTGGTGCATTATTTGCCTTATTTGGTTGGTAGTTATTAAAGCAGTGTTCTTCTCCTCTATTAGGTCACAAAAAGCTTTGAAAAATACTTTATTATTATCCTTTTCAATTTGAAAATTTTGTTACGATGGTAATTTTGCAGTTAGGGTTTTACCGTCGGGTAATTTATAATCATGTTCCAAGACAGAGAGATATTTATAAACATACTTTGTCATAAACCATGGAACAAAAGAAATAGCTTTATTAGCTCTAGTCAAATCATTATAAAATTTTGTTTGAAGAGAATCTCTATAAGTTTTATTAAAATTCTTAAAAAATTATTTTCTAAATAGTTCCCATCTAGATAGGAAAAATTCATCTGAAACCTTTTGTCTAACCAGTGATCCTAGTGTAAAATCAATTTTTTGTTCTTCTATTAAAAATACATGTTGGAAAATTCATATCAGATTCAGTAAGGTCCTCTATATTAGGAGTGACAATATTATCTTCAATCTTGATATTATCGACTTTATAAAAGTCTTTTAATTTTCTTCTCTTATTTGAGAAGTGGAAGCTCTTGAAGGCATATCAACAATGTAATCTACTGGGGATATATAAGAAGAATTAGATCTAACCATTCTTGAAGGGAATCCTATATTATCAGCGTAACCCATTAATAAATTTTTATCAGTAAATTTAATCTTTACTGTACCATCAGGGGTTTTTTCAATATCAGAAATCTCTGTTTTTATATTATTTTTAGGTGGAACAACCTCTTCTATTACCCATTCTTTTGAAAAATTAATTTCATCCCATTTTATAGGTCTTCTAGTTATGATTTTAGACTTGCTAAAATTTGTTTCTATCAAAATAGTTTCATTTTTAAAATCCATAATTTTACACATAGGATTTAGAGTATATAAAGGCTTGTAATAAATTCGGTAACAGATACATATAACTTTTGTACCAGGCAATTAATCATAACCATGTAGTTTTATGCTCAATATAAGAGTATTTAAAGAGTTTTCATCATTTAATAAAATTTGTAAGTTAGGATAAGCATTAAAATATACAGGCCCATAAGCCAGGCTGGTTTGTACCGTCCCTATTAGGGATTTTTTTTCAATTTTGATTTCAGCCATCCCTTAGAGCTGCTATGAAACTCTCAGGTACTCATCTTAATGTGAGGGGCTTAAAAGCAACTTGAACTAATCCAATATGCATAAATATATAATTATCTCTACAAGGAGCAAAGTGACTTTCAGATAATAATCTAAAAGTTCCATGATCGGAGTCAACAGTAATAGTTTCTTCTGTTGTTTTAACAACTTGTTTGAAATCCATTTTTTCAAAGGTACCCATTTGGTATATAACCTTGGGCTGAATTTTTGGAATAGTCCACTTATTAAGTAGATCCAATTATTGAGGCATATCATATTCTTCTTTTCTACTGTTTTTAACAGTAGTGTGTTTCTTGATGATATTCATCTTAATCGTGTGTTGGATTAACACTACTTACTACTATTAGGTAGGCTAGTAGGGGTAGGTTAATGTATGACCTTGTGTTATAGTAGGTTAGTAGGATTTATTGTGTCTTTATATTTTGTGTTATCATTGTCTGTCTTATATTTGTTACTTTTATTATACTTATATATTATCATTAGCTTCTCATTTTTATTATCCATCTTATATTTTTTGTTGTTCATCTTATATCTAGTATCTTCTACTTTTGGATCTTGATATCTTTGAGACGAGGGTCTCCGGAAACAACCTCTCTATCTCTATGAGGTAGTGGTAAGGTTTACATATATTTTACCTTCCCCAGATCCCATTTATGTGATTCCACTGAGTATGTTATTGTTGTAAGACGTTACAATTAAAATAAAATAATATTCTAGAAATGTAGGAGCTCCTTGTGTCACGCCTCGAGCCTACACCCTGGACGTGGCCGACACTCAGAAATCATTGTTGGTCCCTAAGCGAACCTTTGTCCTGGCTGACTCACTCAACTAAAGTATTTAACATGCATGCAGAAGCTTTTTAAGATGAACATTTGAAACATTTAATAAAACTTGAAGAGTTTCAACTATACTCTATACAAAATTTGAAAATATCCTTTAATACAAATACTACTAATGCTCATAATATTCAATGAATAGACTGGACTGACTCTCTAACTCTGTGCATGAAGCCTCTACTATACTGAATATAAGTGCCGCCATAAGACCCACGGCTACCTGACTGTAAAATAAAGTAAATAAATTGGACTAACTAACTAGAGTCTTCTGAAGGCGAAGAGGTATCACCAACTGCTGCTGGGAAGCTGTCTTACTGAATGTTTGCTATCATAGGTACCTGAATCTGCATCACAAAATGATGCAGCGCCAAAGGGCATCAGTACGAGAAATGTACGGTATGTAAAATAGCCAAAATAGAAACTTAGAATAGGATGCTCAACTCAAAACATAACTCAGGAAATAACTTAGTAACATAATCAATGCAATATAAGTAAAACATCTGGTTTAATGCATAAATAAATGCAACTCAGTTTGTATTTGGAAATAATATATACTTTAACTTGGGGAGTTTCTCTAACCGACAACCATCACTATGAGCCTCGCGATGATACAACGTCTTGCCCACGTTGCCAGAGTCATCCCATACCTTGCCAGGGTAAGAGATGAAGTGTTGGGGATCCATATAAATTAGGTTATCTCACTGCATATGAGGAGTTGTGCATCAGGTACAATCCTATGCTATGTTGTCTACATAGTTTATGGGGTTAGAGTTATCTGAACTCGTAACCATATCGGTGATCAATACTACTCCCAAAACATCACTATGCTCAACAGCTATAAAAATATCCCACTTTAGGGGAAAACTGAAAATCGGCTACTTGGAGCTTTGGCTCAACATATTTTCTTTAAACTGATTTTTCTTTCTCAAAATTGATAATGCTTTCTCATAACTAATAATGTTTTCTTTAAAGAAAAAAAATAGTCATGCACTTTACTGATAAAATGATGCATTTGGAACTGTCAAGTTTCCTCAAACTCTAAAATTTATGCATGATGAATATTAATGCAAAATACCTTAACTAACTGGACTGATCTTTCAAAACTGATATGCTATGCTCAAAAGATAGTATAGTAAATAGGCTACTTGTATAACTCATGTTGAGGTACTTCT